>JAVTVY010000943.1:0-34414 GCA_036873755.1 Hanleya hanleyi
TCTGAAACTTTCTGAACCATACACTAACCACAGTATACGAGCAACCGGCATCACCATCCTTGGTAGAAACAACTATTCAGCATCTCAAATAATGGCTGTCACAGGTCAAAGATCTGTCTCGTCGCTGTCGGTTTACCAGCGAGTAAGTGATGGCGAGAAACTGCAAATGGGCCACACGGTTGCGTCAGTAGCCTTTCCTGACACGATGGGTTCAACCCGAAAGACGAATACCGGTACGCATACACTTCCAGTAAATGTTCTTGTCAACCCCATCCTGCAGAAACTGTGACATCATCTTCTCAGTACCCTGCACCCACGTCAAATGATGCCACGTCGGCCGTGTTACACACCCAGGATGTACGAGCAGAAGGCCATGCCGACGACTTTGATTTTGATCTTAATCAGCTGTTTTGTGAATTCGACAGCACCGCTGTCCCGCCCACATCGTGTGACATTCCCACAGCTATCGTCGCCGCAAATCCCTCAGCGCCAATGTTCAATAACTGCACAATAAATGCAATCAACATCATCGTGCGAAAATGAAGCAAATACCTATACTTCTGCCAAATTGTGCAGGACAGTTTGATTTTTCCGATTTTTCTCTCTAACTGTAAATTTAAGTCAGTTCATGTTGGTCCTTCTCCTGTGTGATGTTATGGAAACATGACACAAGTGACACTGTCGAGTGACACGGTGTTGAATTATAGACAGAATGGAAATGTAACAGTTCGCACGTGTATTTGAAACTTACATATCCACGCAACAGATGTGAATCCGGAACGGGTCTTTCGATGTATTTATTAACAAAAGGTATATAATCTAGATATTATACTCGTCGATGGCTATTAAATATTAAACATGAAATTGAGATTAAGCTTAATGTTCCAGTATTTTATACGTTTCTGATTTTCAGAATAGAACATAAGAGATGAAGCTGAATTTGAAGTTAGATTGTTCATTCTTTATCACCGAAGCCCACCGGTATTTCACACGGAAACCGGGTTCATTGTTCACGGATTACAGTATATGTTATCGTTATCTTTGCTCCTCCCTTAGTACGTTTTAAAGATGAGGATTGTAAAAATGATACATTTGTCTTTGTGTTCTTTTTTTCCGGTGCATGCTGTGGATCGTTCTGAAACCAGTGCAAGTCCGATCGAAGTCCGTTCCATTATGTCGGCCTTGAAGTCCAAAGTGATTCTTAATGCTCTGAGATATGATAAATTCGTTATACATCGCCCTTCCGGGGTAATACGGGATGAGATTTGGTTTCTCTCGCCTCGGAAAAATATGGCGAGAGAAACCAAATCTCATCCCGTATTAACCCGGAAGGGCGACGTATAACTAATAATCTACAAATAAAATGTGGTTGATAAATAATAAAAATACAAATAATCACAGGAAGCATGTTTGGTTCTTGAGATGTATTATGCATTCAGAATATTGGCCTGTGTATCACGTGACCTATTGGCAGTTCGTCGGCATCATTTTACACCACCATTGTATTTATCAATCTTGAATATTTTTTTCTATACCGCTCACGGGCCGTTATGGTCATGCCATTCAAGGTATTCACATGAACATCTACAATAAAAGCGTGGATGAGATACCATAACCAGAATCATTGTTTTATTCTAGGGATGGATTATGTGCTCAGAATATTGGCATTTGGGGCCATGTGACTTTTTGTCAATCTTTTTGTCAGATTCAGTTTCCGCCACCATTTTTGCGGGGTTTTTTTCATCTGTATATGACTAGATTCTGTTGGTGAACTGTTAGTCTCCGAGGCTTAGCTTCTGTACAAATCGTTTTGATTGTAGTTGAAAACCACGATAATTAAGCGCTTGTTTGTGTTCTGAATAATTACAAGCGTCTGGTCCGTCATTCATAATTCAGCCGTCGTCCATTAGAGAATATCAGCGTCCATAATCCAAAGACCTATTCCATATTCCATATAACAGTATTAGCACCAAATTCAAAAAGACAATCATAGTATACATAAACATAGGCTTGTTTCCTGCAAGAGAGAAGCGGTCAATAGTTTTCAATGATGTCGCCAAGACATCATGATGTTCCAAAAATATCAAATCCGTATTGCTGATCAGTATTCTTAATCCATAATATTCGTTGTAAAGTCGTCATCTAAACAATGATGTATCTCAGTCACGCTTTGATTGTGACTGTTCATATGGATACCATGAGGATCTTGAAGCACATGGGTTCATACGGCCCCTAGCCCCGGTTTAAGCGGAATTAGACACAAGTTACGAAACGTAACGCCATAGATCTTGCACGCTACGATCGTATTTTGCTATCAGCATGCGATATGTATCGCCAAATTTGAGAAACTTTGAGTGGAGGCGCTTGATGGTGTAGCCCTGTTGTATAAGTTTCTGCAACAATGTTTTGTGATTAAAATCGTCACATTTAACACAGGATCTAGCAAATGCTACTAGTCGTGATATGTATACGCCATATGCAGGTCTCACTGGAATATTACTGTCCAGAAAGGGATAGTTTACGATATCGAAATTGTAATCATCTCTTTTGTCATACAGTCGACGAGAGAGAAGGCCCGCTTCATTTTTATAGAGATATAGGTCTAAATATGATGTGCCTGTAGGGTTATCTGTACTTTCCTTCAAATCCAGTGAAGGTGGATATCTATCCTTCACTGCGTCGTTTATATAGCGATTATCCACAGCGAGAAGATCGTCTATATAGCGTTTGGTGAATGAGAAGGAACGGGATTTGAATGGATCGGTTTTTGACAGCGCCTGCATATAGTCATATTCAGAAGAGAACAGATATAGGTCAGCCAACAGGGGTGCACAATTAGTACCCATTGGAATACCTATATGCTGCTGATATATTGTGTTGCCAAATTTCACATAGATATTATTAATGAGAAATTCAAGCAACTCTATAAACAAAGAAACAACCCATGAATGATATCTCTTGTATGTAGTAGAGCTAAAGAATGCTTTATGGCATCCGACATTAATATATCTACGATCAGTTTTCTTGAACACAGATACTATTAATGAACTTAGACGGTCAGTAAGGTCCTGATGAGGGATTGTAGTATAGAGAGTCGAGAAATCCCATGTTGATACATGTCTATACGGTATGTGACCTTTAGCATCAAGTTCTCCGTAAGACATTTTGAGTTTTTCAAAATCCACATACATTCAACGCCAGAGTTTTCAGAAATAGTGGCGCAATACCTTTCCCAAAATGTTTTACCTCTTGAAGGGCCCTCGTCAACAGGGTTGAAAGAAGCTTGGTGGTGCAGCTTCTAGAACCAGCTATGAATCTAGTTTGTATGGTGATTTATGCATTTTGGGGGTCCAGTATACTTTTGGAATATCATTATGTTTGGTTGGAATACAAATACCGCTTTCCTTGAGAAACGTGTTGTGATTGTTAAATAAATTTTCCAGAGTAATTGCAGTTTGAGAGTAAGTAGACGTATTTGATGACGATATGTTTACACTCAATTCTTCAACCAGCACCTGGTAATAGTAATATTTACATATGAATATTATATTATTTGGAGCTTTGTCTGCTGGGACTATGACGAATTTACTCTGGAGATTTGCTAGAACTTCTTGCGAATTGGGGCTTCTCGGTACTTGTTTTGCTTGGGGAAGGGTACTTCTGTCAATATGGCGGATTTTTTCAACGACCTTGCTCTTGGTGAGGTCCAGCCAATCAGCGAGTACTGTAGGTTCAACTTTTTCTCGCTTATACCAATCAATAACATACTGTTCCAAAGCAGACAGGACTATCTTCTGGTCGGTCTACAGATTTATATTTCTCGGCTCTCTATATTTAGGTCCCTTCATCAGGAGTAATCTTAGGTCCTCATCACTCACCACATCAAGATCACCAGTCACAACATGTTTGCATGGTGTATAGATAAAGTTCGACGATTCACAATCACAACTATAGCCCCCCGACGTGTATAAGTTCCAGTCAAACTCCTTGACAGCATTAGAGTAATTGAATATTTTGGTGGCTATAGATTTAGTATATTATATGAAATGCAAGGAGGTTCTGTGAACTTAAAATAGTTTGGTACAGTGTTGCGTACCTCTGGATCATTCAGGATTCGAGGTAAATTAATAATGTCCAGTCCTTTATCTAAGCAGTTGAGTTTCAAGAAAAGCCGATGTTGGATGTTCACTGGACGATACAACCGAAAATACGCTATATCTTGACATACTTTAGTGATTTTGGGTGGTATTATATTTCCTGAAGACACAGATTGTTGTATATCTCTGGTTATATGATTTAAAGCTCTCAGAGGTAACGCATGCAGAACTGTACGTAAGCTATGTGTACTATTGGGTGTGTTAGATAAACTTCTACTAATTAAGCATTCTACTAATACTTTCCCCGAATATTTGTATCTAAGACCGCTCATAGCGCTGCTAGGGGCAGGTGGTTGGGTGGGCACCGGTTCCTGTCGCTTCAAGGCATTTTGCTGAGAAGCAACAGGAACCTGATAATGTGATGTCTAGCACTGTAATATCACTTGTCTTTATTGCACCATGTAAGGGTCCTGTCTGTGTCTTGTGTGCTGTCCTCAGTGTTTCATAGAGTGGATGCAGGGTGTCTGATTCCTTGCTGCTTCGAAGATTTCTTCTTTGAAGTAGCAGGAACCCAATTTGGCTGGGTGGTACTTAGTTGGTTCGTCGCGAAAGAAAGCTGAAATATTGTTGAGAGCGACGTTAAATTCTATTCACTCACTCACCCAGTCTTGTCATGCCATTCGATGTGTCCACATGAACATCTATAATGAAAGCGTGGCTGAGATACTATAACACGCATCATTTGATTTTTGGATGAATTATACAGCCAGGATATTAGCCTGTTTGGTCACGCGGCATCTTTTACCACCACTCTCTAAAATAATTAGATTGAAATTAGTGACCAATCTTTTATTGGATTGAAAATATTCACTCTAATAGCTGGAAAACGATATAATGAATCTGATAGATTGAAATTTTTAATCTATTAGATGGAATATTCAGTCGAATAGATTGGCCACTAATCCCAATCTGATAGACTGAATTTTCAAAGGCCGTGTGGTCATGCCATTAACGGTTTTGGAACAAGTATCCATGGGTCGTCCTAGTTTGAAGGAGTGCCATTATGACAAATGTTGCCCGCGCGCACTACATGTTTCAAAATGAAACGCCTAAATGTGTCCTAACGGTTGGAACATGGCACATACACGAGGGTTTGACAAAGGTCTTAAACAATCTGTCAATTTAATGTGATCACCAGATTGCATAACACGAAAGAAGCGGATGCGAAATTATCAAGTTAACATCGAGGACAACTTTTTTGAACCCAAATGTATATAATAGAATATGTCGAGTGACCAACTTTGTATACCGAAATAGGTGCATTATAAGATTACCTTTACAGACCACAAGCTAAACTGAAGAATTTAAATGGTCTTCGCCGAAATTACGGATGACCACACAGGGTACCAAGTAACGAGATGAATAACCAACCAGAATGACAGGTAACCCTGAGACGCTCTCGTCGACAAACATCTGCTCTAACTTCCTGTACCAAGTGAAGATAGTGCTGTTGTGTAATGCTCGACTTACGTTAACTTTATATGATAAAGATATTTATATATAGATAAATTCCTGCATCAATTTTCAGTTGATCTTCAGGTTACAAAGTTTTTCACGTGAATAATCAGCAGTCCTTACATATAGGTGCATGGGTGTTTATCAGTTTATGCACAATGACATGTGTTCATGCATAAGGACTTGTATTTATGCAAAAGCACGACCATTCTGATAGACAATGAATAAATCGTAATACTTGAATTGCACGTTTCTTTAATAAGTAAGTGGATGAGCTACTCGGTACTGTAGACCTTTTATATCATGAAGACAATAATACAGCTTCTCGGATCGCTATAGGCCATATGGCTGTTATTTTGACATTACTCATCTGTCCAACAAGAATAACACCGCAGTACACATCGTTAATTGATTCTCCTTCGACCATGGAGTCTATCGCTGTCAAATACAGGGTTCATACTTGAGTCACAGGCGCTCGTTACTCTTATTAATTGAGGATCAATGAAAGAATGCTTTTCTTACTCCCACCCATCATCCCTAGTCATGGCTCATCTATCAAATCCGTGCCATGACGGATATCTTATAAGCCATAACGATTGCGAAACGGTCGGTTGATTCGGAAACATTCCGAGCGCATTCGTAGCCCTCATGACCTCTCCGAATATGCCCATATTTGAGCGGATTATAGGCACAAGGCATTGTGTTGTACATTTAATCCCCTCTGCTAGTAGGGAATTGGCATGTTTCATATATCCGTCGTTGTTTTGACTTGAGAGGCGTCCCCGTGTGTTCTCCCTCGGGGACTTCAAAGAGGTTCTCCTGCAGATTTTCTCCGCATGAACTTGGCCGTTCATTGGCTGTTAGTTTAAACTGACAGTTCCAGTAATAACTGTACATCCCTAATCTGCCTGCAGGGCCTGGTACGGAGATACGGACTATACAGACCTGCATTATGGAGGATGCACGCCCCCCCCCCATTCCAACTTCCCACCCTACAAACACGTCAACATATTTAATCAATCAACAACGGTGACGATACCCTGTGACTCGAGTCGTTCAGATTATTGATAAAAGCGTCAGATCCAACAGTCGATAATCAACCGTCGTTAGGAATGAATTTCACCATCAATGATCAAAAAGACTGTGGGGTATAATCTTGTCAGCACCTTAACTTATATATGTCCAAGAGAGAAAAATAGTCAACAGTGATCCATGATATCACCAAGGCAGAACTTCCTAGGTTTCAAATTGTTCATCGTTTAGTACTGTGTTGGCTAATATGTATCGTCTAACTAAATATACAGTCATGAGCTCCCGATATAGACCCTCTATTGCAACTGTAACTGTAAAAGTGTCTAACATTTTAATTAATGCAAGCATATTAAGCACGACTTTCTATTGTATGCCTATTATATTTGCCCTTTTCCACACTCGTGCTTGGGAAATCTACCGCTTAATGTTCACTGTATCGGAATATCCGAATCAGTTTTTAGAACTAACGGATGAATGGTACAATTTACTATGTCATAAAGAACGGTTACTTTAGGCCATATTTTCTGGAATACACACATTGGATTGTCATAAGATCGCAGCACGGTTAAATAGGTCTTTAGCACATGCACTGCATTTTTGGGTACATTCAAACATGGTTTCCCCTCAGTAACAATCATCAAATGCTGTGGGGATGACAAGGGGGTCGAGAAGGGAGGATGGGGGTCAAAGTAAAAAAATAAATGTTTACGATGAAGACAAATGTTTATCTATTGATTTCAAAAACTCTTCTACGTCCATTGATCATTCCCAAAGCCATTTCCAGGAAACATGCCAGTAGTATATAAAGGTGAAATTCCCGAGTATTTATGCAAATCAGATGAGGTCATCGATGACGTCACAGAGCTCTCGTCCAATCAGAAGCCGTCAAAGGTCAAATCCGTCACAGAGCTCTCGTCCAATCAGAGGCCTTCTAATGTCCAGCAATCTCCGGCAATGTCCGGCCCTCTCCGGGACAATAGATAGCCTTTATCTGCCCTTCCGAAGCATCAATGGCCTGTACAGAGTCCCCGACAATATCGCCATCTATTTGCCCATGTTAAATGGCAAGTGGGGAACCCTCAGTTTCACCATACAATGAAAGGGTCCTAGTGGGAATTGAACCCGGGTCGCTTTATCTAATGGCAGACACGTTTATCCATTAGGCCACGAGTCATATGATACAAACCAAGGTTGAAAATAGCATATATATGTCTATTATGGCACATACTGGCCCACTGGCCAATGTTGAACCTACTCCACACATGCTCATTGTAGTATGGGTTGTTTGGTTTTGTTTTTCACATCTCAACACCTAGAACACGATGGGCAGGGTCCCGAAGCGATTGGTTGAAATTTTTTGAAAAAGTCACTGTGCGCATGCGTAGTGGGCAAAGTGTACGGACATAGCCGTTTTGGGGCCTAGAGGGGTCCCTAGAGGTGCGATTGAGTCGAGTGAGGTATTAGTGTGAAGCATACGTGAGGGAGCATCCAGCGGGATGGCTAAAACGTGAAACTGACGTCATTCTGCGCATGCGGAGTAGACAAAGGGTATGGAAATAGCCGTTTTGGGATCTAGGCGGGCCACTATTGGGCCGATTGCATCGAGTGAGGTATCATTGTAAAGCATACGTGAGGGAGCATCCAGCGGATGGCTGAAACGTGGAACTGACGTCATTCTGCGCATGCGCAGTAGACAAAGACTATGCACATAGATGTTTTGTGGCCTAGAGGGGCCACTATTGGTCCGTTTGGGTCGAGTGAGGTATCATTGTAAAGCATACGTGAGGGAACATCCGAAGTAAGGGGTGTGACGTGCAACTGACGTCATTCTGCGCATGCGCAGTGGAAAAGGGTATGGGCATAGACGTTTCGGGGTCTAGGTGGACCACTAGTGGTCCGATGGGATCGAGTGATGTATCAATATCAAGCATACATGTAGGAGCATGCGCCTGGCCTAGTGTGTTGTTTGTTTTCAACATTCTGCGCATGCGCAGACATGGAAGTATGGGAAAATGGTATGGAAATAGACGTTTTGGGGTCTAGGCGAGCCTCTAGTGGTCCGATTGCATCGAGTGAGGTATCATTGTAAAGCATACATGAGGGAGCATCCGAAGTAAGGTGTGTGACGTGCAACTGACGTCATTCTGCGCATGCGCAGTGGAAAAAAGGGTACGGACATATACGTTTTGGGGTCTAGGTGGACCACTTGTGGTCCGATGGAGTCGAGTGAAGTATCAATGTAATGCCTACATGTAGGAGCATGCGCCTGGGTCAGTGTGTTGTTTGTTTTCAACATTCTGCCCATACGCAGACAGGGAATTGTGGGAAAATGGTAGGCAAATAGATGTTTTGGGATCTAGGCGGGCCACTAGTGGTCCGATTGCATCAAGTGAGGTATCATTGTAAAGCATACGCGAGGAAGCATCCACCGAGATGAATGAAACGTGAAACTGACATCATTCTGCGCATGCGCAGTAGAGAAAGAGTATGGAAATAGACGTTTTGGGGTCTAGGTGGGTCACTAGTGGTCCAATTGAGTCGAGTGAGGTGTCAATGTGAAGCACTCGTGTGAGAGCATCCGACGGTATGGCTGAAACGTGGAACTGACGTCATTCTGCGCATGCGCAGTAGACGAAGTGTATGGACATAGACGTTTTGGGGCCGAGAGGGTCCACTGGTGGTCCGATTGAGTCGTGAGAGGTATCATTGTAATTACAAGCGTCGGATACGCGAGGGAGCATCCGACGGGATGGGAGTGACGTAAAACTGACGTCATTCTGCGCATGAAAAGTATATGGAAATAGACGTTTTGGGATCTAGGCGGTGCATTAAATGTGTGTGAGCATATTGTCGCGACGAGAGAAGGTTCTCTGACAGAACGTACATGTTCTCGACATGGTACACGATTAACCACAGACTGAGGCTAATGGTGTACAACCGACCTTGTATGACAACTCACTCAACTTCATTCCTCCTCCTCCTCCTCCTCCTCCTTCTCCTCCTCCGCCGCGTCCTCCTCCTCCTCCTCACTCCTACTCCTCCTCACTCCTCCTCCTCCTCCTTCTTCCTCCTCCTCCTCCTCACTCCTCACTCCTCACTCCTCACTCCTCCTCCTCCTCCTCACTGCTCCACCTCCGCCTCCGCATTCCTCCTCCTCCTCACTCCTACTCCTCCTTCTCCTCCTTCTCACTCCTCACACCACCACCACCAATACCACCACCACTACCACCACCACCACCACTACACACCACCACACACCACCACCACCATCACCACCAGTGAGTGAGTGAATCTTCCAGTTCCGGTCACGTGACAGTAAACATGGAAAAACCCGGATGTAAGATTAGGACCCGGATGTAAAACCACAGTACCTACGGAAGTGACCTTTGACCCTGCGCTACTCGGAAGTGACGTCAACGTACGCAGGCGCACACACACACGTACGTGTTGCACCCACACCCTGGTCTACCCTATGCCCTACGGGCTATAGGGTACAGGGTGCAACAGGTATGTGTGTGTGTGCGCCTGCGTACGTTGACGTCACTTCCGAGTAGCGCATGGTCAAAGGTCACTTCCGTAGGTACAGTGATTTTACATCCGGGTCCTCATCTTACATCCGGGTTTTTCCATGTTTACTGTCACGTGACCGGAACTGGAAGACTCACTCACTCACTGGTGGTGATGGTGGTGTGGTGGTGTGTATTGGTGGTGGTGGTGGTGGCGTTGACGGGCGTCAACGCCCGGTGGTGGTAGTGGTGGTGGTAGTGGTGGTGGTGGTGTGAGGAGTGAGAAGGAGGAGAAGGAGGAGTAGGAATGAGGAGGAGGATGAATGAGGAGGAGGAGGAGGAGTGAGGAGTGAGGAGGAGGAGGAGGAAGGAGGGAGGGAGGGAGGAGGAGGGAGGAGGAGGAGGAGTGAGGAGGAGGAGGAGGAGGAGGAGGAGGAGGAGTGAGGAGGAGTAGGAGTGAGGAGGAGGAGGAGGAGAAGGAGGAAGAGGAGGAGGAGGAGGAGGAGGAATGAAGTTGAGTGAGTTGTCATACAAGGTCGGTTGTACACCATTAGCCTCAGTCTGTGGTTGATCGTGTACCATGTCGAGAACATGTACGTTCTGTCAGAGAACCTTCTCTCGTCGCGACAATATGCTCACACACATTCAATGCACCGCCTAGATCCCAAAACGTCTATTTCCATATACTTTGTCTACTGCGCATGCGCAGAATGACGAAAGTTTTACGTCAGTCCCATCCCGTCGGATGCTCCCTCGCGTATGCTTTACAATGATACCTCTCACGACTTAATCGGACCACCAGTGGACCCTCTCGGCCCCAAAACGTCTATGTCCATACACTTCGTCTACTGCGCATGCGCAGAATGACGTCAGTTCCACGTTTCAGCCATACCGTCGGATGCTCTCACACGAGTGCTTCACATTGACACCTCACTCGACCCAATCGGACCATTAGTGACCCACCTAGACTCCAAAACGTCTATTTCCATACTCTTTCTCTACTGCGCATGCGCAGAATGATGTCAGTTTCACGTTTCATTCATCTCGGTGGATGCTCCCTCGCGTATGCTTTACAATGATACCTCACGTGATGCAATCGGACCAATAGCGGCCCCCTAGAACCCAAAACATCTATTTGCATACCATTTTCCCACAATTCCCTGTCTGCGCATGCGCAGAATGATGAAAACAAACAACACACTAGTGCAGGCGCATGCTCCTACATGTATGCAGTACATTGATACCTCACTCGACTCCATCGGACCACAAGTGGTCCACCTAGACCCCAAAACGTATATGTCCGTACCCTTTTTTCCACTGCGCATGCGCAGAATGACGTCAGTTGCACGTCACATACCTTACTTCGGATGCTCCCTCACGTATGCTTTACAATAACACCTCACTCGACCCAATCGGACCAATAGTGGCCCCTCTCGGCCACAAAACGTCTATTCGCATAGTCTTTGTCTACTGCGCATGCGCAGAATGACGTCTGTTCCACGTCAAACCCCTTACTTCGGATGCTCCCTCATGTATGCTTTACAATGATACCTCACTCGATGCAATCGGACCACTAGAGGCTCGCCTAGACCCCAAAACGTCTATTTCCATACCATTTTCCCAGAATTCCATGTCTGCGCATGCACAGAATGTTGAAAAAAAAAACACACTAGTCCAGGCGCATGCTCCTACATGTATGCTTGATATTGATACATCACTCGATCCCATCGGACCACTAGTGGTCCACCTAGACCCCGAAACGTCTATGCCCATACCCTTTTCCACTGCGCATGCGCAGAATGACGTCAGTTGCACGTCACACCCCTTACCTCGGTTGCTCCCTCACATATGCTTTACAATCATACCTCACTCGACCCAAACGGACCAATAGTGGCCCCTCTAGGCCACAAAACATCTATTTGCATAGTCTTTGTCTACTGCGCATGCGCAGAATGACGTCAGTTCCACGTTTCAGCCATCCGCTGGATGCTCCCTCACGTATGCTTTACAATGATACCTCACTCGATGCAATCGGCCCAATAGTGGCCCACCTAGACCCCAAAACGGCTATTTCCATACCCTTTGTCTACTCCGCATGCGCAGAATGACGTCAGTTTCACGTTTTAGTCATCCCGCTGGATGCTCCCTCACGTATGCTTCACAATGATACCTCACTCGACTCAATCGCACCTCTAGGGACCCCTCTAGGCCCCAAAACGGCTATGTCCATACACTTTGCCCGCTACGCATGCGCACAGTGACTTTTTTAGAAAATTTCAACCAACCGCTTCGGCACCCTGCCCATCGTGTTCTAGGTGTTGAGATGTGAAAAACAAAACCAAACAACTCATACTTCAATGAGCATGTGTGGAGTAGGTTCAACATTGGCCAGTGGGCCAGTATGTGCCATATAGTAGACATATATATGCTATTTTCAACCTTGGTTTGTATCATATGACTCGTGGCCTAATGGATAACGTGTCTGCCTCTAGATAAAGCGACCCGGGTTCCATTCCCACTAGGACCCTTTCATTGTATGGTGAAACTGAGGGTTCCCCACTTGCCATTTAACATGGGCAAATAGATGGCGATATTGTCGGGGACCCTGTACAGCCCATTGATGCTTCGGAAGGGCAGATAAAGGCTATCTATTGTCCCGGAGAGGGCCGGACATTGCCGGAGATTGCCGGACATTAGACGGCTTCTGATTGGACGAGAGCTCTGTGACGGATTTGACCTTTGACGGCTTCTGATTGGACGAGAGCTCTGTGACGTCACCGATGACGTCATCTCATTTGCAAAAATACTCGAGAATTTCACCTTTATATACTACTCATGCCATTTTTTTAATTGAAATGGAATCACTTTTTCTGAACTGTTTTTTTTCTACATGGTCTTAACTATTCTTTACATCACTGTAGTCCTCCTCTGTATAACTGGCTTAGTAGGCTATAGAATATTTATACCAGAACAGCTGCACTGCACATGACTGATTTTAGAAGTATCAAACCAGTTTTCTTTCTATGTAGCTTCTATAATCCTCAAATTCTATAACATATACAAGAATTTTGAAAGGGAGCAGATACACCTGAGATCTGTACAGTAGCGGTGCTGTTCACACACTATGCTGTTAACACATAATATCCACACATTATGGGAACACCCAATTACTGGATATGACAATGACATTTAGCTGTGTATGAAGCGAAAAAACAAATTCTTCAATTCTGCAAATATAGCTGTACCCATTTTCGTATAACTGTTTAGCATTTAGAGCCCAAATCCATGAACTATTGTGAAATCAATCTTCAAACGCAAGATGTGTAATATCAGATAACAGTAAATCTTTCACGTGTATTCACGGCACGCAATCAAACAAGAAGATGAAAGAGAATAACATACACTGAAAAAATAGCAACAATAGCACCCGCGGTATATTCGTTAAGGTGTTAGTGAACCGAGTGTTGTTGTTGTTGAGTTTGGAAATTGTTGAAAAATGTATGCCTGAAGAAAACGACATTGTATGAGCAGTGTAGCTAGTTTCTGGACTTTTGTGTAAATGTTAAATATTAAACGTGCAAGCATGTAACCCAACAATAAAGTGAAAATTACGCAACTGATGTGGAATAAGCGCATACCAAATACAGAAAAATAAAGCCTACCATACAAATATTGGTAAGATCGATTCATTTCTATCCAAACAGATGAGAATGAATTTCATACAATTTGCAAAATTTATCATTTATCAATGATACATCAAGATTAATTTGAGAAATCGTTTGAAATTCATTGTCAAAGATTCGGCTAAAAACGAATCGCCCCAACCAATTTGGGTAACCTTTCTTTTTATGTATTTTGCAGGACCTTACCCCATATTGGATATAATTCAGATTGAACAAAACTGACCCAGCCTGTTATTAAGGTTTTGACATTATTGCTGGGGTTCATGCTTGTACTCTCAGTATTTAACATTTACTCAAGTCCAGAAACTAATTGCGCGGCACGTACAATGTCATGAATTGGCACATACTCTTTTCAGCATTTTCCAAAATACTCTGTAACAACAACAACTCTTGGTTCAATAACATCTTAAATTTACTAAAGAATTTTCCATAGCAAGTTAGAGGCTTTTCATGTAATATTCCCTGTTATATTCCTCTGGTGCTATAGGCCTAGCTGAGGAACATTCCATAAAGTTATGAAGAAAGTTTTTAATTGGCGGATCTGGCGCCTATATTCAGTGAATTCGAAGATTCTATCATCATGAACATCAGCCTCCAGGTTTTATGATTTACCCCAAGAGCCCGGTTGATCAAGTTTATCTTACAGGGTTCACTTCTCGGCTTACTGTTAGTTTTGTGGAAACTGAGTGATTCTGGTCCAAACATGGTTCCAAAATACGACAAAATAAATTTTATGAATACCATGTCAATATGACGTACGGCAGTTCTCTATTCTCTAACCCACTAAGCATGATAAGCCGATGTCACATATGTCAGACTAATTATGCGATTTTATCTCAGCCGTATCGACAAGACATTTCGATGATTCAAGGTAGACAGTGTGCGACATTCCTAAGTCAGGTGACCGCTGTTGCCATTATTTGGAAACTGACGGGATCCGTGTCATAGTTCAGGAAGTGCATGCATGAGTTGGCGATTGATTTTACGGCGATCTTCGAATTCGTAGAATTTCAGACAAACACGAAGTTGTCCCACTAAGCTTGGTATCATTGGATAGGACGTCGCCTGGTCAATCTTGGTCTATCGTCCAATCCATTAAAACAATATCATGGCGCGATTTACTAATTTAGCAGGACTTATTATATTCGATGTTGGCATTTCTTTGGAGTTACACACTATCACATTTCAGCTTTTCAAACTCATATATCTATAGACCCATGTACCAGCTAGGTTACAGCATCCACCACGTCTTCGACTCAACAATAACATACAAAAACAGGACGACTGACCCATGAGCGAAACCATACAAAAACAGGACGACTGACCCATGAGCGAAACCATATAAAAACAGGACGACTGACCCATGAGCGAAACCATATAAAAACATGATATTCAGATGACGAAGTGGCAGTCACAGACAATCATTTGTGTTTGAGAAGAAGTCGTTAAATTAGGACCCATAAAGACGTACATTTCTCATTTTGAAAGATTTTCTAATAAACAATGTCAAATTTTTCATGACAGTCGCCGAATCAGAAGAAATTAATCAAATTAACTTTTCAAAAGTCGGGTACTAATACTATTATGTTATTAACCAAGTGTTTTCATATTGGCCTTGTTATATGTCCGAGGCCTGCCGTATTGGCCCGAGGCCGCAGGCCGAGGGCCAATACGGCTGACCGAGGACCTATAACCAGGCCAATATGAACACACTTGGTTAATGACATTTTTATTAATTAACTCATTTTTTTATCGATTATAATACATGCATCAAGGAATATTTTAGTACAGCGACTCCCTGTATTTCTTCCTTCACAATAGGCCTATTTCCTATGATTATTATTATGTGCTTTTTGAAGTGCCATTATCGTCGGAAAGTCGATCCCCTCTACAGTAACGCTATCGGAAACGACGGTGACAATCGGGACGGTGAATAGGCCGATCATCTTCAACCTGGGCGTGGGTCTTTAACGTATGAAAAAAGATACAAGCAGACGAAATACCAATTTTATTTGATAAGAACGGTGCAGTAAAATACAACCTTATAACCTGGCGTAAATTTGGTCCAAATCCAGTCCCGATTTGAGGATCGAAGACGTATGATGCTATGGAGACCCTAGTTTTCAACATCATTTTACAGGTGTTTCGACCGCATGATTCCTATCGGTTCTATCCATATGTGAATAACTCTTTTAGCTGCAAGTCTGACATCTTTCTGTTGTAAAATATCACTGTAGTTATCGCTTCGTTCATCAGTGCACTGCTGTAAGTGTTGGATTGCTGTTTTGACGTCTGCTTGTACTTAGCATGTCGATTTCGCGCTCGCGTCACTATAGTCCATTTCAGCATGACTCGCCTCACTTGATTTCAAGGTTTGTGTATCGGCACGTACAGCTCTATCAAATATTATCACATAAGCCATTGAATATCCGTTCAAAGTCAGAGAAATCAGTGACATCATTGGGAGAAGATCGCGAATCGAGGATCGTTCATCCTCAGCGTCGCCATGTTGAAAGTCATATTGGCCCAGCCCATATTGGCCCTGTTTTCCCGTATTGGACCTGCTTTTCCGTATTGGCCCGCCTTCCTCATATTGGCCCGGTTTGGGGTCATATCAAGCAGGCCGATTTCTTTGTATTGGATTCATATCATTGAAAGTTGATTAATAATCAGATATATACCGTTCACGGTGCAGATGATCAAAGGGCAGATTAAAATAAAGTGCAAATCGTCCTTTAACACATCAGACACAGAGCATTTCCTTTCTTCTAGTGGAGTTTTGGCCTTTTCCACCTACCCATCTCAATTTCTAATCGGTGGGATGATGTACGAAATCTAGTAAGTGCAGTTCTGATAGCTTTGGTTACCACAGTGTCTAAGTATGTCTGGAAACGGAAAGTGCTTATATGTATGTAAAACCTGGCTCTGCTAGACAGCTGAAAACGAGCATGCCAATTTTAAACGAAATTTTCAATCAGCTTCTGTCATATAAGTGATAAACAAAGCTGTCACGCTGCCAACAGACGGGTCCTCCCAGGCATGGAATAAACCTAAACGACCTAACAGGTCACGCAGCAGGATTGCCCAAATTTTTCGGTTTGGATGATCAGTTGTTTCTGCCAAAAAAAGTACTCTATAAATCCGGTTAATGTACTTCCTTTCACTTGATGCAAGTACTTTCAACCAAAAAACAATAATGAATTGTCTGCGTGTGATCATTGATACCCTATACCTAATTCAGCATATACAATATCATTCTGTGTACATTTTGTATCCCCAAGAACTATTTTAAGTGAATACGTTCTATATTGTCTGCTGCTGCAAATTAATTAAGCGTAGGGAGCACCAGTTTGTCAAATAGATCCGATGAATGTTTGGGTGACAATTCGCCAAATTTATATAGCATTTGGAATTCCTTACCAGCTGATATACAAAGTGCCTCCTCAGTACAGAGTTTCAAATCTAAACACTTATCAATGATCTGATCCGACATTATGTTTTATATAACTGTTATTCCTGTGTGTGTGTGTATATGTTTTGTTGTTTGTCTGTTTGTTTGAATATTTTCAAATCAGATATCATGTATAATCACTTTGTGTGTGAGAAAAAATGTGTGTCTGTGGCGGGCCTCAGGGAAGATCAGCACCTAGCTGACTGAGTGTACACTTTTGTACACCCTCTGAAAATAAAGCGTATTATTATTATAATTTTGTTAAGCTGAAAAAATGCCTTTTGCGACTGACCTGAAAGCATGGTTTGTGCATCAGCAAAAGACTCACCTGAAGTAAACACTATTCATATAGGTACGTGAACCTGCTTACAATTTCAAGTGGTAAATTACCATATTTAATATTAAGGTTCTGGAGCAAACGCCCACCTTTCCTGAAAGAACGTGACGTTAAACCTTAATTCTCTCTCTCTCTTTCCTGAAAACCATTACTTTTGACTTTTGAGCGTTTACTATTCAAGCTTCCAATCTTGACCATACTCATATGAAGATGAGCAACATTCGTGCAGTAATGAGTTGCCGATATGGTATATAACGTATATAACATGCTTAGGTCGCAGAGTATATGTAGACGGTACTCGAAGGTCTCAGATTCGGCTCCCACATGCAGCAGGGAATTCCAAATGATTGTTCTCTCAAATTATAATTCAGTTGATCTCATGAAGTTATAACCCAAATACGTCATATACCGGTATCACAGAACGAAGCGACGTGTAATAAATTGCACTATTTCTGGCCATGTAGTGTGTAAATCCGTACAAAATAGCGTGTAATAAGAAAATAACAGATGTATAAATAGAAACTATAGCATTATCTGCTTAAATGCCAGAAACCATGTGGGTGTCTAATCTTTACTGAAAATTCCGAAAACACGTAAGACGATATGATCTCTATTTTAGATGATACGGCTTATTCACTTTCACAAAATTACATCTTGCCGTGTTTACTTCCCAAATACTGTTTTCCTGTTTTCCTCCACTGTTGTGGATGGTCGGCCCATTGAATACCTGTTGGCTCGACAGGTGAAAAAATGAGCCAATGAAAAGTCAGGTAAGAATGTTATAAACCGTCTGACGTTGGTTCAGTCAATAAGAGCTCTTCTGCTGAGTGAAGGCTGCTCGCTCACCTGTAGTGTACACTGTCTGGCCGGGCCACAGACACATCGGAGGGCCTTCATGAGTTCCAGCGATGTCGGACGAGAAAAACGAGAAAACGATTCAGGTAGGCTTTTATTTTCTTTCAGCTATTAATAAAAGATAATTTAATTAACAATCCGAATTCATGAGTTTGATTTTCTGCATCATAACTGCACCCGATTTTCTCTCTTCAAACTTCATCAACAACACTAGAATACAGTGAAGTTGAGAGTTTGTAGAGATCCGTTGTCGGGTTGCCAGGTGTAACACAACAGACAAAATAAATAATAGATTAGTTCACGAAGTTATTTTTCACTTCTTACGATGAAGTTCCTATTGTCACAGATCGGGATGTCGTCACTGCAGTATTTAATATGTGAGTGCATGTCGTGGTTAATTATATATCTACTTGTATTTTCTGATGATTTTCTCCAATATTAAATGCGCCACCCAACGGGTAAGCATGAAACATTTCATGGTTGTTTAGAAAAACAGATATATTAACAAGAACACCATATCTTGAATATGTTATATTAAGACGCGGATATTATATCTTCAACATTTTAGTGATACATTAATATCTAAGTTTTACTTTTCTGTATAGTTTTCAAGAGAGGACAGTGTGATGTCCTGAACTTAAAAGAAATAGCTTTCCCTATACATATGTCACCACTACAATGTAGAGATAGACATTGGCTATCCTTGTCGAAATATAAATAAAGATGCATTTGTACATGTTTATACATTTGTACATGTTTATACATTTGTACATGTTTATACATGTAGATTGCTTTAATTCATCCAGACAAGTTATGTGAAATGTTAGTTAGCTTAGATTGAGGCTATTTTTAGTGGAGTTATTTCTTGTTTGGTGACATCACACAAGGAGAAATGTGACAATGATTCTGTAGACAAAAGATAGATTTGTTTAAACCGAGGTGAACTGGATTCTCCTCAGGTATGTCAGCCAGTGAGTTGGCACATAAGATGACTGTCTTTATATTGATGGGTTCAGACTGGCGTAGATGGAAGCCGGCTGATGTCCTCTCTTTCTCTGCATCAAACACGAGAGAGACAGTGAGATGACCTTAACCGGCTCCCATAGGTCATGTTACGTTTTCATTGCTGTAAAATTTAAAGTTCAGCCAGATGTGGATTAGACAGCATGCTTTTCTTATATGTGGGTCAGTTTGTCTCATTCACGAGTAATTAAGATGACAGATCAAGGACGGGTTGGCCTATTGTCAGGATAATAGGAATTTTCATGCAAATGACCATCTCAAATTGAGGATCAATAGGCCCTATCCAAAATGGATAATGTTTATCAACAAATCTATAGTAAATCTCACCTCAAGCTTGTTCTTGATTTATCTATTCAATACCATTATTTCATTTTTTTTCTTGCAATAACACTCGTGAAGAACTGTCTCCGAAAGTTAACTTTCAATACGACATTGCCTCTGTTAAGCTTCTGAAATACACAACTCTGACAACACAAGAGCCATATCTCAACTACCAGTGGAAAAAGTGTGTTGCCTTCCACGATAATGATATATAGACATATTAGAGCCAATCCGTCTTGCAGATTTGTCTTAAACAAAGGTATTATTTTTATAGCTAGTGATTGGGAATTTGTTAGTGTTAGGCTGATCACCCTTTTGCCAACGCAATGGCTGCTTAATTTTCTTGACACAAATAGTATGCCGAGGCGAAAAGCGCAAATGCCCCCCAAAATCAAATACTTTCTGTCAAACAATAATTTGCTGCGAAAGTTTTATTTAATTCAGTATTTGTTTCTTCGATCAATATCTCTTTCTATTTTGTGTCTATATCAGAAAATGAGAATTAAGTTATAAAATCACTTCGTCCTTTAATTCGCCAACTTTCTGAGTGATCAATTCCATGAAAAGTAAAAGCCTGAAGCAGCTCTATTTTACGAATGGAAACAGACCCGTGAATATACGTTGATTGCATGTAAATATTCCGAGAAGAGTCCGAAAGAGTTTATAGTTCAGCTATTGTATGTAAATAAGTTTGGCTGTTATTAAATTTACTAACTGATATCTATCCACATGCACGCTCCAAAGAATTTATGACAAGTTCAGACTAACTTTTGATGCGGTTACCATGCTTAGAAACAGGTTACGGAGAGTATTAGGTTACGGAGAGTATTAGGTTACGGAGAGTATTACTTCGGAATTGTATTATCAGTGAGTTCTGTTTGCAGGGACAATATAGACTTTTCCTTGATCCCTGCCCAGTGCAAACTCTCCCATATACCATGTACTCTCCGAAATAAAGTCCTTAGCAACTTGTTGCTATGGTAACCATGATGTTAGCATATATTTACTTCGACAACTTGAGTAAGAAGGGGGCAAACTATCGGGGTGTCTGGCCATAACACTGAAGTTTGTTGACGGACGTTTATTTGTTATTTGTACGTGTGAAGACACAAAACATCTCCTCAACGAAGGATAATGTAAATATTTACAGGTACTAAGTAAACTAAACCAATGACCAGACCAAAGAAGACAATACTTACTTCATTGTATTCGACCTAAATTTAAAATCCGTTGTCAGAGCATGCTTAAACTCCTTGTTCACCTGATATGAAATATGCATGGTGCTATTATAGCTTTGGTTATCTATATGCTCACACATGTTATACCTCTATTTACCATTCGATTAAGTTTATAGTATCATCAGAAGGGCAATGAAATCACCAGGGTTTTATTCTCAAAAACTCCCAGTTGGCAGTCTGCCAGGACATTTACAAGGTGTATACTGGATATACTTTCAGTGAATCTATAGAGTCAATTTTCCATATATACTTCAAATTGCTGATACTTTTAGAACCAACGGAGCATAAGGGCAATAAGAAGACTAAATGTATATTTGAATCTTCTTTTAAATCAAATTTACTGGGGTTTTTTTTTATCTTTGCAACCCCTCTCATTGTATTTTATCCGAGGGGGCTATATGGTGTGACAAATAGAAGAAGTGATGTTGTTGGGATAAAGATGACGCTGTATGATCCGTTATTCAAAGTCCCATGTCGAGTGCATACCTCTTTCAGTTATTTGTTATGTTGCCAAGAAAACATAATTTCGCTCTTCAGTCGAATTCTGAGATTGTTGGGTTAAATAGGTGAAAGATATAGCCAAACGATATCACATCATGGGAACTAGGTTGGTCCTATATAAAACCAACTCTAATGATTTCGATTTATATTGAATCTGTGAATATTTGTCGTTAATTTCCAAAGGATTGCCTAGTTTGTTGAGCTTGATCAGCAGTCTTCCAACACAGAGTTCCAACGCATATATCCTATCACTACTTGGTATGCTTGTGAAAAGGCCTGCTTTTCCGAGTAATTTTCAAGTTAATCCTTTTAGAAAATGTTGCGCTGAATGCACCGACAGTTGCACTGAGTGGCGTTTCGTCTATTAACAGAAATGTGAGCATAATGATCCTTTCTTGGAATAGTGAGATACTTTTATCCATATTGATCATATTTACAAAAATTATCAATAGTTAAAACCTGCTCCGTGTTGAAGAGATAGGGAATGGAGTCAACAAACAAAGAGGTTTGTGACTGCACCTGTTGCTATCGGTTGCTATCGGTGCAGCTCTTTGTTAAAGGATTAGCTTGAATTTTGTGCAAGTCCCGGATTGCCTCTGGTCCATAAAATGAGCATCCCTTGTCGCTAATGCTTTGTTCAATTCTTTCATCAATTATCTTTGGGGATTAAATCGTAGGGTTTAGAAATCTGGGATCTGGCTTCGAAAAATTTGCTTCAAGGTGATGAAAACGTTCAAGGTCACAGAAATTGCTACAACGAGAATAAAAGTTCATGCAAGTATACAAATGACTGTTCCGCAAACAATTCCAAAAGAGTTGTCTGATCATGAGCGCATGTGAGAGATACAAAATACTCCCGTGGATAGCTTGGACTTACACCACAACAAAATGCTCAGTGTGTTTGAGGAATTACTGCGACGGAACATTATGCATCCATTGGCAATAACATACCTGCACACAAGACTCGCGTGATAGTAGATTTATATGAAATTTAATTTGTCACAGCCAGCACCCATATTCCTTAATCTTCAGATTTTGACTCCATGGAACACTTCGTGGAAGCAGAGGATCGTGTTGAACGTCAAGGTGTGTTCACCCTGTATGCTTATGTGATCAAAAGATGTGATTCTGGAAAGGTCGGACAATATTCCCTTTTCGGGGATGCCAAACCTTGTAGGAACCATGCTGTGAGGATTTACGTCAATTCGGTGATATTCGAAACCGACAGGAAACATAAAAAAACCCGAATGAGCAATGGTCACAATGAGCCAGCAAACAGTTGTTGAGTAGAAAAGGTAGACATCGGAACTTTATCGAGAGAAGTGTTGACCCGATTCGCATAGACGTTTCTTGGATTTTACATAGGATAATGATAGGGCCAACGAGTTGGAGCCATTCAACAGTTCGGATGAAGTCAGACTGCCATGCAATCAAGGCCCAAGAAACCCATTTACCTGTCCAAGTTTGAAATTTGTCCCCACACACCAACCATATATGCATAGTGAAGACTGTATAACTCACTGGATCTGCAGCTATGGGTCATGGCAATGAATCATATTAAAGATATTTCTTACATATATTGGGTAATATACACGGCAGACTGTTGAGTTCCGATTTATATAATCGATCTGCATATGGTACGGCAATATGGCGAAAAGAATCTGCACCTTGAGGTAAAAGCATGAAACTTGGCACATTTATAGTATTCGAACGGCTGATTACAATTTGCTATGGGCCCACTTGAAATTATTCCAAGATGGCCGCCAAATTAAAAATTGCTGCATCGTAAATATTTTTATTAATCCAACAGCTAGGGAGTTGAAACTCTCTATGACATATCTTGGACTAAAGCGCTATAGGACAATCTTAAAAGTTCCAAGCTGCCTTAATGACGTCACAGTGACGACGTGATATTAGAAATATGCTCTTTTTGGGGTTCGATTTCAGTCAGATTGTTGAAATTTTCTATTTATGCTATTTTCTCCGGAAAAACTACATAATAAAATAGGAAATAATTATTTGATATGAATTAAAATAATTGTGGGGACTTTCATTCGAAAAAGGCAAATATTTTAAGAAAAATGTTTTGGTCATACCCTTCTGTATTTACCGAGGATTTCGACAGTTTCAAACTGGTATTTCCACTGACATGAATTAGAGATACATTTACGCTATGTTACGCAGTTTCAAAGACAACCATCTGAGCTTTCGGGCAATAAATTGGATCAGGCAATGGAGTGGTACCGGTAAAGAGAGAGTTAATTCTGCAGGAACCTCTGGCGGTCTTGTGTGTAACATGCAGATTTGATGTGACATATGTACACATGAACTGTATAAGATTGTGATGTATCAATACGGCGTCAGTGTATTCTGCCCAAGATCAATTTTCTGCTCGCATTCTCTACATGCCATTAGAATCAGGAATGCCAGGTAATCGATCATGAACTACTCATGTGCAGAATACAATTGTTGATTGCTTTGGACAGCAAAAATATAATCCCATCTCGGTAATATATGTTTGAGAAGGCAAGTAGTAAATATTGGTTTGTCATAACAAACTAAAACTAAACTAACTAAATTAAATCGCAACCCTAGCTTTCGGAGAATTTGTTTTTCTTGGAGAGATTCCAACCGTTGATCACTCCGAAACTTGATATAACTATCAGTCTGTAATAGATGTATATCTACAGTATTTTCTCCGTTATACCCGGTTGTGAGCATAAGAGTCTTGCGTTGCTGTTAGAATGATGCATCAGAAATAGACGTTCGTCATCACGACCTTCATGATCTGACATCCTCAGGACAAACAATATTAAGTGATAGGTCATGTATTCAAGTATTTGTTTTGTTGTATAATTTCTCTCTTTTTATATAGTTTATGAAGTCAAAAGCTTTTTATTCATCTTAAAACGTTTATCCCCACATAGGCCATATACTAAAGAATAGGCAAGACGAATTATATTACTTTCTGTACAGTTCTTGAATCTTCAAAATATTTTCTGTTTTGATGAGCTTTGATCACAAGATATAATTCAGAAATCGGAACATTCCAAGAGATTGCCAGCATCATCTTTCCGCATACAATAAGCCTTCAATTCGCCTTCAGTATGCCTCAACTCTCACTGGATTGTGCATAGATCAATCTTGGGACTAATTTAATTATGAGATACTCCTATATAATTCCGATGCGAGTAGGTTGTAGAACAGCGCTAAAAAAAGGAAATCGTATTACTGAAGAAGAAAAAAATCACATTTATCCGAAAAGTATCAACCTTCGTCGGTCCAAGTTTTGATATTTCTCAATGCATCAACCATTTCATTGAAGACTGCAGCGCCAGTCAAAGTACACAATGTGAGATATTTATATAGACGCTATGACCATATCGCCATGACCATAAAACATTTGTTCAACGGGAAAACTCGTACAGAAAGGTGATTGCCTCAGAACGTCTGCCCCCTCCCCTCCCCTTATTCTCCCATTCAACATGGCCGCCGAAGGGTGAACAGCAGAAGGAATCCGCTCCGGTGCCTCCAATTTAAAACATTCATTTTCGATGTATTTGTGAAGGTTTATTGCTAAAACAAGCAACGGTCTTTTGAATGCCAACCGTCATCAGGTAATGGGGCGAAAGAAAATACTTATTGGCGACCTCCATTGAACTTATGTGGATCTAAACTTCGCCGGAGACCATGTATGCAATTTACAAACAATAGATGTGACGTAGCAGGAGAACATTTAGCTGCACGGACCACCCGACTCGTTGAGCAACTCATACCGTCTCCAGTACATCGGGCATAATGTATGTCGATCTTTGAACTGTATACAACGTCATTTTTTATGTATATATATTCCTGTATGGGCTATGTCGGATTCGAGGAGGAATACCAATACCAGTAAAAGACCCATTAGCTCGCAAAGCAGCGTTGACGATTCGCCAGTGACAGCAAAACCTTCCAGAAAACCCGCCGAAAAGAAACCAAAAAAAAGAAGAAACAATGGCGGTCGAAAAACAACTAGCCCTGATAATGGAGAAGTTAGACCAGGTGACCACAGGTGAGAAACTGAAGGAGCAATTAGAACTAACTGAGATAAGATCACCAGCATCGGCTCTTCACCGTCCAGACCCTCCTCAAGCTGGAACAGAGATCCACCCGAGCCGCCCCACCCACATGTGAACAATTAAATCTTCAACATGGAAGCCAATGGAACTGGAGAAATGCTGCCATAAACAAATTCGCAAACACAGCCTCTTTGTCTGCGTTGGTGAGACGTTTTTATTTTTATACCTTGCAGTGTATATTGACCCTAAACCTGCATTATTTTAGCCCTGTCTGCAGTTTTACTGGCAATTAGCTATGGAAATGAACATTGTGATTGACTAAGTAATCGACATGACTATGCTCAACTAAGCCGAAGTGACAATATCCCAAACATACAAAGTTACATAACAAATTGAAATAGAACAACACTCACCTCGAGTCAATCTCAATTTATATGCCACACACCCTGGGTACGGTATATGTGCTAATCAACAAATAATCCATGAGAGTACTGAAACAGTGTATGTGTGTGCCATAGTGTATCGCTTACATGGTGTTAGGTAATGCGATAAAAATACTAGCAGAAAGATCGTAAAGTTTACTATATTGACATCATATTATTTCACCATGGTATTATTTTTTCTTCTACGCCTGGCTAAATTTTTTTTATTTATGTGCTAATCAACAAATAATCCATGAGAGTACTGAAACATTGTATGTGTGTGCCATAGTGTATCGCTTACATGGTGTTAGGTAATGCGATAAAAATACTAGCAGAAAGATCGTAAAGTTTACTATATTGACATCATATTATTTCACCATGGTATTATTTTTTCTTCTACGCCTGGCTAAATTTTTTTTATTTATTGGTCATATATTGTGGGCTACTGAATATGTTTATCTCTTTCCTTTTCGATTGGGCCATATTGTCCTTTTGTGCCTTTGATTTCATACATGTACTCAATCTCCGAGACCACGGTACTAATTAAGCTACAAATTGCCACCTTGTGTGTCGTACGCATATATCATATATTCACCAGTCAAGGAGTAGTATACAGCCAGAAAAAATCTGAACCTGAGCCTATATACACTAACGTTATTGTAAATGCACGTTAAATATATAACTTGCAAAGAGCTGCGCTACGAACGCTCATAAATTAATTGATATACCATTCAGTACTACAGCAGATTTACACTCACACAAACATATCTCAGAATATTTTAAAGACAAACACATGTCTGTCTTGTTGCTCTATTCCGAAATGCATCTTACATCGTATAATTGCAAAGAGCTGCGTATTTAAGGCATACACCTTTACAAGACAAACATTCTGCGACAATAGCAGATTGTCAATACTACCATAACGAAATTGCATACCTGCAGTCTAGGTAAATATTTATAGGTTTGGTTACAGATATTAAAAAGTTATTATTTATATTTGCGATCAGACACTCAGACACTATGAGATATATTGCTATGTCTAATCACAAACATGTTAAGATCTTATATATCAGAAAAGCGGGTTATAAGACTAAACTACTGACCACATAAATTATTGAACTGTTGTATATGAGTAGACTATTTCTGGTATTCTAATATACCAATGTCCCAGGTACTATAGGGTATATTGCTATGCCAATTCACAAACACGCTATAAGATCTTATATATCCGAAAAGCGTGTTATAAGTTTAAAGTACTGACGACATTAATCATTGAACTGTTGTATATATGAGTAGTCCATTTCTCGAATCCGGTAGCATATATAATATTATTTATAATCAGGCCGTGATATGACCGAAATAGTAGATGTGCCCACTCATGTAACACAATGTGGCATATATATATATATATACATGTATATGCACCTCAATCTACCACATCCAAGCTTAAAATATATATCTATCTCAATTGGGTAAATGTCCCACAACCATGCTTGGATATATTCACCACCTTGTATATATGTATGTATCAAAGTTGGGTATATGTATCGCAGCCTGGCTTCGATTTGTCACATTCTAGCTTATTTATGTGTCGTGGTTAGGTATATGTATCACTATTGCTGGCCTGCATATATCTGCTACAATCGTGCCTGAAAACATGTATCATGGTGTCTGTAAACTTTGTACATGCAAATACCCATGCACAGAAAAGCTCATGGGAAAATATCGGAGCTCGACATGTACATGTGTACTTTTTTTTCATATATCATAGCATTATCTGTATATATGTATTATATTATCCTGCCTTGATATTGCATTTTGCCCGTGTACGAAACGTACCTATTCCATTTTACATGTCAACTCAACCCAAAATCCCTCACTTCATATCTGTTCAGTCCAGGGTGCAACATTAGGTCATTTAAAGATACACTTACTTTATCATTGTGTATTCATCCAACTGATATGGTCATCCTAACTCTTATGTTACCATGCAAGATTTAAATCAAATTTAAATCGTCTGATCTATTGAGTGAATTGGGTTCGTCTGATCTATTGTTCACTCGAATTGATATACCTAAATATACATTTATAGAACCTTCACCCCTGCGCTGATAATGTAATGGTTTATTTTTTTTTTTTTATTCATTTATTTATTTTTATTTTTTTTACGTATCCCTTTTCATTTTATGTTTGCATTGAAAACGTGCCCTAAAATAAAATGTATTCGAACCCGCACTGTATACGTCATATATTATTGAGTACAAAACCTTTCAGCCAAAATTATTATTTTACCCGACTTATATAAATGCTCCCAGGTTTATATCCCCAATGGAGTACAGTCATGTTCCCCCCTGTCATGTTCCCCCCCTGTCCCATTCCCCCCCTGTCATTTTCCCCACCTGTCATATTCCCCCCCTGGACATATTCCCCTCCTGTCATATTCCCCCCCTTATATTTACTTGTCCATATAGCTGTTGTGGGTTAAATATTTAGGTAATTTTTTCTTTCAGTAAAATAATGCATTTTGACTTATCTGAAGATTAAGGGATTACCTGCTCACACAGAAGATGGTTTAATCTCAAAATTCTAATCATAAACTCACCCGTACCAGTTAATCTCCAATCAATAGGAGGCTAATAAATATATAATAATTTAAGAAGCTTAATCTATCTACCTATCAATTATAATTGTGCCATTCAAATAATTCTGTTACTTTTATTGGTTGGTAAAATTTGTGCCTATCTAAGACTACTTAAAGATATATCTGTGAAGAAAATAATTTAATTTTTAATAATTTTTTAAATCTATTTATATCTCCTACTAATCACTCATTGTTATTTATTATTTATTTATTTATTTATTTATTTATTTATTTATTTATTTATTTATTATCCATACTTAGCGCTGGAAAAGATCAAATAATTTATTGATTAAAAAAAAAACATTAAAAAAAAACAACATTTGTCTTTCCTGTAACAGTTTATGATAAATAAAAATTGGCATTATTTTACTGGAAGAAAAAATTACCTAAATATTTAACCCACAACAGCTATATGGACAAGTAAATATAAGAGGGGAATATGACAGGGGAAATGTCCAGAGGAACATGTTGGGGAAAATTAGGGGGGAAAAAATTGATGAAATCACCTACATCCTCAGCCAATGGAGGTACCGGAGAACGTTCCTTTCTATCACCAAATGATTAGTGTGTATGTGTAACATAGATGTTGTATATGTGTTTTATGTTAATTTTGAGTGCATGCTTTCTACTGAACTGTTCTCTGTCAAAACAGAGATAACATGTATGTTATGGTTCTCCATATATATTTTCCGTCTATTTAAATTAGCCTCGAATGTGATTCTGGGTCTTTACAACCTCATAAAAAACTTGGATCATGGATAATATTGAATCCACAGATGAGGAAGTCCCATTCTCGAACCTTCCATTTTTTAATCACGATATTCCCCCACAGTCTACCTCTGCTTCCGATCCACAAACCGAACTAAAACTTGATTTCATACAAAATATGTGTTTTAATCCAATTGAGCTGAATGATACAGACCATAACAAAGCCATCACTGATGATAACGACTTCGAAATTGATCACTGGAATAACATAAACATTCACCAGTCAAATTACTACACTGAGTCAACATTTATTGAGAAAACAAATATCTTTTTTGATGACAATGATACAAATACACCCATATCTTTTCTACACCTCAATGCTAGAAGCCTTAATAAGCACTTTTCTGAGATCACAGGCTTTATTCATAACCTACATAATAAATTTACTGTCTTAGGCTTCTCTGAGAGTTGGTTGAACCCGACAACAGAAAAAATTCTTGACATTCCAGGTTACACACCTTTCTCTTCGTCAAGGAAAAATCGAAAGGGTGGAGGGCTGATATTCTACGTGGATAATAAAGTGAAATCCTGTAAAATAAGAAAAGATCTTTCCCATCTGGAAGACAATGGAGAACTCGAATCCCTCTTCGTTGAATTTCTTCTCGGAGATGTGAAATACCTGGTTGGCATATTTTACCGTCCTCCTGGCAAAAATGTTGGCAAATTTAATGATCACTTACTCTCTCTTCTAAAATCAAAAGACATCGAAAAACATAAATGTATCCTAATGGGGGATTTCAATATCGATCTTTTTAAAACAGACGACCACCCACCAACCAAGGAATTTCTGGAAACCCTAAAATCCCATTACTTCTTTCCTCAAATCACAAAACCAACCAGAGTCAAATCCCGTTCTGCCACCCTTATTGATAACATCTTCACAAACTTCCACGAAGAAAATCTCTTATCTGGAATCTTCCTGACTGATATCAGCGACCACTTCCCAGTATTTCATTTTCTGAACTCTAGTCACAGTGATATGCCCGCTGAACAAAATATAACATACCGCAAAATGACAAATGAGCAAAAAGAGCAGTTCATACAAAGAATCAGAGATTCCGACTGGGATGATGGCGATGCAGATATAAACGACCCAAACTTAGCCCTCGACAATTTTCTAGCAAAATTTATACCCGTATACAATGACTGCTTTCCTCTGACAACCTTTACACCTAAAAAACGCAAAGTCATAAAACCATGGATCACTTTTGGCATTCTCAACTCTATTCATGAAAAAAACCGACTCTATCGCCTGCAGCTTACTAGTCATGACGAAATTTATCGCCAACAGTACAGAACATACAGAAACAAATTAAATCACGCCATACGCATTTCTAAAAAACAATATTTCGAACAAAAATTCAACGAAAGTAATCATGATATTAAGGGCACTTGGAAAATACTAAACCAGCTAATGAACAGAAATAAAACTACAGACAGACCAAAATTGTTCCATGTTAATGGTGAAGATATATCAGACAGTAAATCAATAGCCACAAAATTCAATGAATACTTTAGTACTGTAGCGTCTAACCTGGATGCAGATATACCCGAGACTGGTTCTAAGTTCAATGAGTACCTGGGTACCCCTGTTTCGAATAATTTTGAATTCTCCGCAATAACGCCAGAACTTGTGCAAAGCACAATTATGAATTTGAAATCGGCTGCACCAGGTATTGATGATATCCGGATGTCTGTGGTCAAGTTAGTATCCGACTATATTTCAGCACCCCTCTGCTCTATTATGAATCTTTCATTTTCAACAGGGATTGTCCCGGAAGTTTTTAAAGTAGCGAAGGTAACGCCGGTTTTTAAATCAGACGATGCATCTATTCTTTCCAACTACCGGCCCATTTCTATCTTGCCGTGTTTCAGCAAAATCATGGAGAAGCTTGTCGCTACAATGGTAGAAGAATTCCTGGATTCTAATGACGTAATCACAGATAACCAGTACGGCTTCAGGACCAACCATTCTACATCAATGGCAGCGTGCTCCCTCTATGACTCCCTGTCTTCCGCAAAAGAATCCAAATTATTTAGCATTGTAACTTTTTTAGACCTCTCTAAAGCTTTTGACACCGTAAACCACAAAATTCTTCTATCCAAACTTGAACATTATGGTTTCCGAGATCAGGCAAATAATTGGTTCCGAAGTTATTTAACAGACAGATCACAAGCTGTTACTTATAACGGCATTTTTTCCAACTCTCTACCTGTTTCTTTTGGGGTTCCCCAAGGGTCAATACTAGGGCCCATACTCTTTCTTATCTATATAAATGATTTGACTAATGTAACAAATATATTAAAAATAATTCTCTTCGCTGATGATACAAGTACTGTGTACTCCACGGAAAACTATGCGGATATTTTCAACGTCATGTCACAGGAACTGGAGAAATTACAAAACTGGTTCCTTTGTAATAGACTTTCGTTAAACATTAAGAAATCAAAATACATGGTCATTGAGCCTAATACTCGTAAGCGATTAACACTTAAGTTTGATTTATCCATTTCTGGACGCCAAATTGAACGTGTCACTAGGTTCAAGTTCTTGGGAGTCTTTTTCAACCAGGAACTAAACTGGAAGACACACATCAACTACATCTGCAATAAGGTCTCTCGAAACATAGGAATTATTAACCACATAAAATACTCCATAAACAAAAAATCTTTATATATCCTATACTATTCAATGATATTCCCATATCTATCCTACTGTAATCTTCTGTGGGGAAATACTATATTACTCATCTAAACCAGCTATTTCTGCTACAGAAGCGAGCGCTGAGGGTAATAACTTTGTCAAAAAAACCATACGCAACCATTATTTACAGATCTAAAAATACTACAACTTTCTAAATTGAACTTGTATGCCTGCCTCTTATTGGCTCATAAATTTATGCACCATCCTGAATTATTACCAGAAGCATTCCGAAACTACTTCACACGACAATCAGACGTCCACCGCTACCAAACCAGAGGCCAACACCTTAATCTTTACCGACCTATTTATAAATCTAACATCTCCTTCTACACCACAAAAACTACAGGACCCCGAGAGTGGAACAAACTACCTCCACTGATGAAGTCCATCAAATCAATCTCATTATTCAAATCAAAACTCAAAGAACATCTCCTGCGTAACTGACCCAAACCATCACATCCGAGGCTAAAAAAAAACAACATAAAAATAAAAAGATAACATCAAATGAAAAAGAAAATCATGACATATAAAACTAAATAGAAATATTCGCAATATGACTTACATGATGACAATGATATAATAATGTCTTAATGAATTGCTTATTTAAGTCTGAAGAGAGTAAATTATAATTATTATTATTTGTAAATTACTAAGTTCAGTATGTTACAGATACTTATAGATATATATATACATAACGACATATCTTTCTATTCGGATAGAAGAAGCCCTTTGGGGTTTTATTCCCGCCAATTTTCATTGCATGCTATATAACGCTATTGATTTGTATACTACCTTTCTGTAATTCAGCAACATGTCACTACCTATATCGTTGGTGAATAAAATTCAATTCAATTCAAAGATTGCCAGCATCATCTTTCCGCATACAATAAGCCTTCAATTCGCCTTCAGTATGCCTCAACTCTCACTGGATTGTGCATAGATCAATCTTGGGACTAATTTAATTATGAGATACTCCTATATAATTCCGATGCGAGTAGGTTGTAGAACAGCGCTAAAAAAAGGAAATCGTATTACTCAAGAAGAAAAAAATCACATTTATCCGAAAAGTATCAACCTTCGTCGGTCCAAGTTTTGATATTTCTCAATGCATCAACCATTTCATTGAAGACTGCAGCGCCAGTCAAAGTACACAATGTGAGATATTTATATAGACGCTATGACCATATCGCCATGACCATAAAACATTTGTTCAACGAGAAAACTCGTACAGAAAGGTGATTGCCTCAGAACCTTTGTCTGCCCCCTCCCCTCCCCTTATTCTCCCAATGACCCTAATGTTAAGAAGAGGGAAAGGGTATGAGGAGAGAAATGAACCACACAAGCAAAATGATTTATCGGCATTGGTATAGTCACTCTGGACATGTAAACATATAGTCGATATAATAATGTTTTTGTCTCGTTGTCTTTTCATCTTCAAGGGAAAGAGCTGTTCAATGTGATAACATCGGTATACAAGTCTTTCTGGTGGGTTTGTAGGCTGGTATTTCGTCTCGAAGATAAACATTTCCACTCACCCAATACCACCCTGTATAAACACAAAAAAAATAGCGATAGAACTTATAATTGTTGTCTTCACAACTTTGATGCACTTGTGCAGCTATGTCAGTAGGATTTATGTCTATGTGAAGGAATTACCGTGGTTATTACTCGGGGTATCAAATCATAAAGGTTTCCATCGAGAACAGTGATATGAACGATGCATGACAGATGGAACTGTTACATAGGTGCTTATAGATTTGTCTTGAAATATCCAACTGGGCCACCAGACATCCAATATTCGTTTTAATTTATCTTTCATGTAACAGTTTCAACCAGTATTTCCGTGCATACCTTCTGAACGATTTGTCTGGATCAGGAAGTAAGCGTAAACATAAATCATTGCACATTATTATTGTCTTGATGTTGAGAGAAAAATGAGATTGAGAGGAATTTAAAACACGTTTAATCGACACACGGTGTCATTTTAGAATGTCTGATATATCATAAGGGACCGTTCAAAATTTATCTTGAAGGGGGGGCCGGTGGTAATTCAACCGATGACCCTAAGTTATGTGTGACCCCCCTCCTTTGGCTGGAAGGTTACCAGTGAAGCCCCCCCCCCCTCACCTGATACCATATTTATCAATGACACCCCCGCATCTCACCACAAACGCACGCCCAATTCCAACGAATCCAGGTCATTCGCGCCGTGGACATTTCCCCCAGCGGACATTCATCCCATGGACATTTCCCCCAGTG
>JAVTVY010000944.1:0-35931 GCA_036873755.1 Hanleya hanleyi
GAGAGAGAGAGAGGTATTACATGTACTTGAGAGAGAGAGAGAGAGAGGTATTACATGTACTTGTTTACTACATGAGAGAGAGAGAGAGAGAGGTATTACATGTACTTGTTTACTACATGAGAGAGAGAGAGAGAGAGAGGTATTACATGTACTTGTTTACTACATGAGAGAGAGAGAGAGGTATTACATGTACTTGTTTACTACATGAGAGAGAGAGAGAGAATTAGATTTGACGTCACATTCAGTAATATTCGTTCTAAATTAGAGGTACAACTGCTTTCAATATTTAAGTTTTAATAAAATATTTCATTGAACTTTACAGACCTAGTATAACTAAGTTTGTTTTATAAAATGCCCCTTGGTAATCAGTACAAATGGTTTTTCCAATGTTTCCAGAGAACTTTCTATGATTGTGTTATTATTTATGCCATCAGTTTGTTTATGTACATGATATATACAGACCTCCATTATGGATTTCTGTCAAGACCAACTCCATCCTAAGATTTTCAACCTCCTGTCTAAGTAGCTCATTTTCCTGCTCCAGTTTTCTCTCCTGTACAACACAACCTGAAGATGCTGAAAATAAGTTATAAATGAATCAAACACATCAACTACTATTCCTCTCTATCTGTACTAGTGACTACCAGTTGAGGGTCTAGAGGAGCCCATTACTGATCAATACTATGTTAGTGACTACCAGTTGAGGGTCTAGAGGAGCCCATTACTGATCAATACTGTTTTAGTGACTACCAGTTGAGGGTCTAGAGGAGCTCATTACTGATCAATACTATGTTAGTGACTACCAGTTGAGGGTCTAGAGGAGCCCATTACTGATCAATACTGTTTTAGTGACTACCAGTTGAGGGTCTAGAGGAGCCCATTACTGATCAATACTATGTTAGTGACTACCAGTTGAGGGTCTAGAGGAGCCCATTACTGATCAATACTGTTTTAGTGACTACCAGTTGAGGGTCTAGAGGAGCTCATTACTGATCAATACTATGTTAGTGACTACCAGTTGAGGGTCTAGAGGAGCCCATTACTGATCAATATTGTTTTAGTGACTACCAGTTGAGGGTCTAGAGGAGCCCATTACTGATCAATACTATGTTAGTGACTACCAGTTGAGGGTCTAGAGGAGCCCATTACTGATCAATACTGTTTTAGTGACTACCAGTTGAGGGTCTAGAGGAGCTCATTACTGATCAATACTATGTTAGTGACTACCAGTTGAGGGTCTAGAGGAGCCCATTACTGATCAATACTGTTTTAGTGACTATCAGTTGAGGGTCTAGAGGAGCTCATTATGATCAATATCTTTGTTACTGACTACCAGTTGAGGGTCTAGAGGAGCCCATTACTGATCAATACTGTTTTAGTGACTACCAGTTGAGGGTCTAGAGGAGCCCATTACTGATCAATACTATGTTAGTGACTACCAGTTGAGGGTCTAGAGGAGCCCATTACTGATCAATACTGTTTTAGTGACTACCAGTTGAGGGACTAGAGGAGCCCATTACTGATCAATACTATGTTAGTGACTACCAGTTGAGGGTCTAGAGGAGCCCATTACTGATCAATACTGTTTTAGTGACTACCAGTTGAGGGACTAGAGGAGCCCATTACTGATCAATACTATGTTAGTGACTACCAGTTGAGGGTCTAGAGGAGCCCATTACTGATCAATACTGTTTTAGTGACTACCAGTTGAGGGACTAGAGGAGCCCATTACTGATCAATACTGTTTTAGTGACTACCAGTTGAGGGACTAGAGGAGCCCATTACTGATCAATACTATGTTAGTGACTACCAGTTGAGGGTCTAGAGGAGCCCATTACTGATCAATACTGTTTTAGTGACTACCAGTTGAGGGACTAGAGGAGCCCATTACTGATCAATACTGTTTTAGTGACTACCAGTTGAGGGACTAGAGGAGCCCATTACTGATCAATACTATGTTAGTGACTACCAGTTGAGGGTCTAGAGGAGCCCATTACTGATCAATACTGTTTTAGTGACTACCAGTTGAGGGTCTAGAGGAGCCCATTACTGATCAATACTGTTTTAGTGACTACCAGTTGAGGGACTAGAGGAGCCCATTACTGATCAATACTGTTTTAGTGACTACCAGTTGAGGGACTAGAGGAGCCCATTACTGATCAATACTGTTTTAGTGACTACCAGTTGAGGGACTAGAGGAGCCCATTACTGATCAATACTATGTTAGTGACTACCAGTTGAGGGTCTAGAGGCGCCCATTACTGATCAATACTGTTTTAGTGACTCCAGTTGAGGGTCAAGAGGAGCCCATTACTGATCAATACTGTGTTAGTGACTTACTAGTTGAGGGTCTAGATGAGCCCATCAATGATCAATATCTGTGCTATTGACTAAGTTTACGGTCTAGAGTAGCCTATTAATGATCAATAGTCAGTGTTGTCCATTACAAAGAAGGTCAAGAAGGTTTAATACATTTTTTTCTCAAGCGAGAAATCAACAAACAGTTGTGTGAATGTATTACAACTTGATTATACATAGAGAATGAATGCCAACTATTACTTTGGATAAGTCTGTGACAAGAGAAAATATCTTATTGGTCAGGTCTCCTAAATTGAAAATCTGACTATGATACAATGACTGGTCATATATCAAGATGCAATATGCAAAGTTCATATTGATCACCTTTTGCTTGTTTCAACAAGGCAAGCTGAACCTGAAGTTGTCCAATGATTTCATCTGCTTTATCCGCCCTCATTTTCAGTCGTGATAGGGTCGCTGTAGAAGCCATTCTGGAAAATACAATATGATAACTCATGAGATCTGACTTACAAAAGAGACATGCCATTTCACACCTATTAATATCTTCGTGAAAAATGAGGAAAACTGGCCACTGTTTTCTTTTGTCTTTCATCATTGACATGATGATGGCACTCATATGACATTATGATAACTATGATGAGATTTGGAAGTGGGCCAGGTGACTGGCATTAATCAGACAATAAACCAACCCCTCCCAAGTTTTCCCCAAGTTTTATTCTGTTCAGCAAACAGTTTGAACAGATATTCAGAAAACCATGATATTCTCTGTTCATCATGCCTTATCAAAATGACCACAGGAAAACTGACAGATAATATAGATGGATTTGGCACCCATGGTTTATATAATTTGATATCGAGGGAAATTGTTACTGGTCTCTAAGAAAACACTGTGGTTGAGACTAACCATGCATGTCATTTAAATGGATAATTATCTCGCTTTTGAAAAATGATCAATATATAGCTTTCATATTATAATTCTTGATGATAACAGACACCCATTTACTGACAGCATTTAGCACATGCTTATCCAGGTTCTCTTTCAAGTTTGACACCCTGCCAAGTATGTGCCATACAACATTGCGTGTGTTCTCGTTTCGCCTACTCCTTTTGTTTATTTAAAAAAATTGGAGTAGGCGAAACGAGAATAGGATAGGTGTGAAAATCGTGAACAATACGGGATTACCAGCAGGTAAAGTCGGGATTACCAGCGGGTAAAGTCGGGATTAACACGCTGGATATGAAGGGACTAATAAATTCAGTTTCCTTTTTTTTAAGAAAGATGGATATTTATTGGATATTTATATACAGGCAATAATGATGAAAACATATACAGTTGGATATATACAAGCAATAATGATAAAAACAAAACAGAATAATAAACAAGTAATAATGATAAAAACAATACAGAACAATATATTACATGCTCAATATATTACGAATTTATATTTGGTCGCCAAGGTGTAAAAGGTACGACGCACGGTCTGCAAATGCAACTGGTGATAACTGATCTCCACCCAGTCGCATCTTCAGCTGATTCAGTCGGTCGTCCAGCTTTCGGTATTTTCGGCGTTTGGGTCGGAATCGTCCGCCATCCATAGCTTGGGCAAACTTGGTCTCCGTGACGGACTGTTCCCTCTTGATGATCTTGATAAATTCAAATAAATTTGGATGCGACTTTCCTGCGATGGACTTCATACGGCTGTGCCAACCTTCCACGCGGTTATTGTCCTGGGGCCCTCTGTCTCGTGACGGTTCCACATAACCATGCTCCAGGATCCCTCGATCCAGGTTTCAGTGACGTAGTCCATGAAACGGGTGCATTCAGGTGTTAGAGGAGATTCGGCGATCGCATTTACCCAAACATCATCTACATCTGCCAGTGGCACAAGAGGAAGAACCGCTGCCCTCTGAATCAGTGTTCTCACTTCTGGGTCTGTTTGATATAGGGACTGTAAACCATGTTTCCGAGCGTTTTTCCAAATACACTGTGTGAAATGAAATAAACATCCGCTCAGTCTGGCTCTCGGTAGGACAAGGGAAATGGCATTGTGGAATGCCTTCTCGAAGTCGGCTTGTACCTTCTCAGGAGAAAACTGCATATCGAGGTTCTGGGCCGCATCTTTAATCAGTCTGTAAATGTAAAAGAAAACATGATTTTAGTTATACGAACTAGGAAACTAAGAGTATCTTATCGTCGTCTCCGTCACTGGCAAGCAGGAATGGGGTTCCGCATCCGGTCTCGGCCCACTCTCCCTCCAGGACAACTTCGCTGAGCGATTTCGGTACTGATGGAATGGTCTTCTGTCTTTGTTTGTATAGTTGCCCCTTCCACATTACAGTTTGTCCACCTCTCTTCGATGTAATGAATTCCAATCGAGTTTGCTGAGCCGCCATGTTGTAGTACTGGAGCACCGATTTTGGTATGAATGATCCAGTGATACAGACAGACGGTTCATATTTGCGAGTTATCTAATGAGTGAGTTATGTTCAGTTTAACGGCCCAGCGATGACAATGTTCACTCTCATAGAAGTTTGCGACTTAACTAATGAGTGAGTTATGTTCAGTTTAACGGTCCAGCGATGACCGCTGCACTCAGTGGGAGATAATCCGTTTACGGCGCCCCATTGATTGCGTGAAGTAATCCCAAAAAACATGCTAGTAGGCGAAACGGTAATTTTATAGGTGTGAAAGTAGGCGAAACAAGGATAAACCCAACATTGTGCAAAAACAATCAACTCAAAATTATCATCATTAATCCAGTAATCTACCATACAAAAAGCAAGTCCATATCATTCCTACTTTTTTATTTATATCAATGAGAACAGATGCTTGTCCTTTATCTAGTTTTGAAAACACCAAGTCTTTGCAGTCTGAATAGGCTTATATTTTCATAGTTTATTCAGTCACTTGACAGAGAATTTGTTTGACTTTCAGAGTAAATTTCCAGAGACTAAATACATTTCCATGACACTTTACAGGTATGCAAATGTTTGATTTACTAAAGTCACAGTAGACCGGCATGTGAAAAGAATAATAAAATTGGTTTGGCCTGCATAGACTTTGCGGTTTCAGAAATTTGAAGTCTTTTCCTAAACCAGTCAAATGACATGTCTTTGATAAAGATAACAAAGAAGATTCCTTTCTTGTGCTCATGTCTATTCAGGCACAGGAGGTGGTAAACGCAATTGCCAGTTTTGTACACACTGGATTTCAGGGATTGTAAGGGTTATCTGTTCAATTGTATCTTGTTTTAATTGTTTGATTGTTAATTTCTTTTCTTTTATTTATCTTTTTTTTTTGTGTAGTTACGTGGTACATGTGTTGTTACTGTTACCCTGTTTTTATTTTTCTTTATTTGATGTAACTTGTATTATCTGTTTTGTATTTGCCTTTAGCCCATGTGGCATAATTGTGCAATAAAACTAGATTCTGATTCTGCCTCAATAAACAAATTGTTTGTAATATCCAAAGCATCAACTGAATTCTGTATGCATCATATATGGAAATAAAGTAATACTATTAAATTGATTATACTGTGTCATAGAAGAGAAAATGGGGCATATAGGCTTATTCAGACTAAATAGTAATCTTAATCTTAATGGCCTTCTGTGAATCTCTATGTGGAATTCCAGGGCCTTACAATTGCATAGGTTATTGCATTGGAATCTCACGGATTTCATTGATTTTTCACATATTTTTGTTGAAATTCCAAGCATTTCCCTCAGATATAATGAAAATTCCATGTGGAATTTCCATGGTGTTGTGTGAAAGATTGTGCCACGGCACAGCTCATCTGGCTGTAACTGGAGAAAGTAGCTGTGATTTTTTTTTACTAAAGAACTGAAATAGATGAGTTTCTAACTTGTGTTGTCCCCCCTGAACACTAAATGATCCATGCAGTAATATCCTGAGATTTCATGATAACAATTAAGTTTCATGGGAAATTCAAGATGCGGCCAATATTGGATTTTCAAAATGGACTAAAAAAGATGTATCTTGCACAACTGGATCACAAGGGCAACCTGTGACAAAGATCCAAGCAGTAATTTCCTGAGAATTCACGATAACAAACTTTCATGGGAAAATTCAAGATGGCCGCCTGGTGGCCATATTGGATTTTCGAATCGGACCAGAAAAGCTATCTTACACAACTTGACCCCAAGGGGAACCTGTGTATCAAATTTGAGAAAGATCAATGCAGTAGTTCCTGAGAAATCACGATAAAGTTTCATGGGGAAATCCCAGATGGCCACCTGGACCTGGTGGCTAATTTGGATTTTCGAATCAAATAACAAAAGGTATCTTGCACAACTGAGACCCCAAGGGGAACCTGTGTACCAAATTTGAGAAAGATCCATGCAGTACTTCCTGAGAAATCACGATAATGAAGTTTCATAGGGAAATCCAAGATGGCCGTCTGGGATTTTTCAATCAGACCACAAAAGGTATCCTGCACAACCAGACCCCAAGGGGAACCTGTGTACCAAATTTGAGAAAGATCCATGCAGTAGTTCCTGAGAAATCGCAATAACAATGTTTCAGCTGGAAATCCAAGATGGCCACCTGGTGGCCATATTGGATTTTTGAATCCGAGCAAAAAAGGTATCTTGCACAACTAGACCCCAAGGGGAACCTGTGTATCAAGTTTGAGAAAGATCAATGCAGTAGTTCCTGAGAAATCGCGATAAAGTTTCATGGGGAAATCCAAGATGGCCTCCTGGTGGCCATATTGGATTTTTAAATCAAATAACAAAAGGTATCTTGCACAACTAGACTCCAAGGGGGAACCTGTGTACCAAATTTTAAAAAGATCCATGCAGTACTTCCTGAGAAATCACGATAATGAAGTTTCATAGGGAAATCCAAGATGGCCGCCTGGTGGCCATATTGAATGTTCGAATCTGAGCAGAAAAGGTATCTTGCACAACTAGACTCCAGGGGGAACCTGTGTGCCAAATTTGAGAAAGATCCATGCAGTAGTTCCTGAGAAATCGCAATAACAATGTTTCATGGGGAAATCCAATATGGCCGCCTGGTGGACATACTGGATTTTTGAATCAGACCACAAAAGGTACCTTGCACATCTAGATCCCAAGGGGAACCTGTGTACCAAACTTGAGAAAGATCCATGCAATAGTTCCCGAGAAATCGTGATAACAATGTTTCATCGGGAAATCCTGGTGGCCATATTGGATTCTTGAATCAGATCACAAAAGGTATCATGCACAACTAGACCCCAAGGGGAACCTGTATACCAAATTTGAGAAAGCTCCATGAAGTAGTTCCTGAGAAATCACGATAACAAATTTTCATGGGGATATCCAAGATGGCCGTCTGGTGGCCATATTGGATGTTTGAATCAGAGCAGAAAAGGTATCTTGCACAACTAGACCCCAAGGGGAACCTGTGTACCAAATTTGAGAAAGATCCATGCAGTAGTTCCTGAGAAATCGCAATAACAATGTTTCATGAGGAAATCCAAGATGGCCGCCTGGTGGCCATATTGGATTTTTGAATCGGACCACAAAAGGTATCTTGCACCACGAGACCCCAAGGGGAACCTGTGTACCAAACTTGAGAAAGATCCAGGCAGTAGTTCCTGAGAAATCACGATAACAATGTTTCATCGGGAAATTCAAGATGGCCGCCTGTTGGCCATATTGGATTTTTGAATCAGATCACAAAAGGTATCTTCCACAACTAGACCCCAAGGGCAAGGGAAACCTGTATACCAAATTTGAGAAAGATCCATGCAGTAGTTCCTGAGAAATCACGATAACAAAGTTTCATGGGGAAATCTAAGATGGCCGCCTGGTGGCCATATTGGATATTCAAATTGGACTAAGGTACACATGTTTGTACAACAAGACCCAAAGGGGAACCGGTGTACCAAATTTGAGAAAGATCCACGAAGTAGTTACCGAAAAATAATGATGACAAGATTTCATTGGCAAATTCAAGATGGCCGCCATGGCAGCCATATTTAAAATCGTATGGACACCGCATGAACAAATTCTGGTGTACTCATTGTGGGGAACATGCTTGCCAAGTTTCAGCTTAATCGGCCCAGCGGTTTCAGAGAAGAAGATGTTTACGGACGACGGACAATCAGGCCATGACATAAGCCCATCGGGCCTTCGGCCCAGATCTTCATTTTATCCAGCCAATTTCTACGTTCCCACTTCGAATCTGCCTGGATTTATCTGGACCCCTTCAATGTTCAAATAACATATAAATAGACCCGAGACGTCACTGACCTCGAAAGCATTTGAAATTCGAAATGGGTCGCACAAGAGCGTTATTGATTTGCTGACCTAAATTGTGGGCACGTTTATTAGGAGGAAAGACGCCGCTAATAGAGGATGATGTCACTCTACGTGACTTCACTGACCTTCACTCGCAATCGATGTGTACGTTCTGATTGGTTCTTCTGCCGTTAGAAGGTGAAATTTACACCTCGGATTTTGAACACTGAAGGGGTCAGATAAATCAAGGCAGGTTCGAAGTGGGAACGTAGAAATTGACTGGATAAAATGAAGATGGCCCAGATGAGCTAAAAATGCAAAAATTCTACCTATTTGGAACTCCAGTGCCTCCCATTTGGGGGGGGGGGGGGGGCACTTTAATATTTTCTGGAAAAGCCCCAGGCTCAGAGTTGCCCGCCAAAAAAAAAAAAATTGTGTTGCCCGCCGAAGCTGGAGTGTACAACTTTTTTTCTTAGCTAGTCAAACATACTGTACTATCCTTGGCCCTCTGAGAGACAAGATGAAAGTTGAACTGTTGTGAACAAGTGACTTTCAACACGATCTTATTATTCCGATCCCCGACCCCCCGGTGGAACAACACAACAGGGAAGGGGTTACGGTGATCCCAGTTTCCGACATCGCATTACCACCCACTCACTGACCCTCGTAGTACTGAAATTCATGTGCTGTGATTCATTCTTGTTTAAATATCAGAATTAGTGGTTTAAACCTGATTAAACTGTGAAAGTTCCAAGGCATATAATTCACCAGGCGGTCACGTTAACGTCGAGTTTTGGTAGACTGAGAAATAGCTTTAGAAACAAATTAGAATAATTAAAGTTCCAGACAGACAGAACTTAGATTATTGGCGCTCCATTCGATGGAATGATTCACGCTCTCAACGAAATGAACATGCAGGAATAGATAGATCTGAAGTGTTATGGCTCGGATAAAGGCAGGCGATATTAAATGTTTGGCAGGTTATATACATGAAGGGGAAAAGTAAATATATAAAAAGCAATCAATATGTAGGCCATGCAAATTTGTATAAATGAAAAAACAGCAAAAAATATCTGATAATGAACACATGCATACACATGCAAAAGCAGGTTGAAAGCAGCAGACAAAAAGGCGCACAAGTCAAAAAGAATACATATAAGTATAGGCCATGCAAAAACAGTAGTGCTGCACAGACATCACAGCAATAATTAAAGTTCCTTGGAGTGGTTATTTTTAATATATTTTTTTCTGATTGCCCTGGATTGACCACTTGAATATCTGATAAAATAATTTCATTTCTACAAAATCACTGTGCCTCCTCATGAAATTCAATATCGAAAGTAAATAAATGTCTGGCTTATGTCTAAATCTATTTAGGACTTTTTCTGATTTGCAACGAGTTGCTAAAACATGCGCTTTCACTCGTCTTAGACCATGTCACGCGGTTGTTCGATAATATCCCCTCTTCTGGTAATTTTCCAGTTGCCAACCTCATGACTTCGAAATCCAGATTCTCTTGGAATACGAAAGAATCCAATTTGTTACAAATTCTAAACCTTCAACATTTGTGGACTCATACAAATTTACATTTTGTTTTTTAAATCAAATTAAATCAGCCCTCCAACACTCATTCTTATCCAGAACAGACATGTGTCCTGGTAAAACCACTAATTCCAAACTGGATACATATTGGATAATTAAGGAACTTATGGGTATTGATAATTGCCTCAATGATGTAGTAATGTTCAAGCACAGGAAAGCTCTCACTCGTCATAGAACAATTTGTCATTCTCTTGCCATCGAGACTGGAAGGTATACTTTAAAATTGAGATTCAGAGAGAACTCCGATATTGTAGTGAGTGTCCCGGACAGGCAGAAGATGAATGTCATTTTCTAACACAATATTCCTTATATTCTTTTGAAAGACAATCTTTATATGCAAACCTGAAGAAATTTCTACCAGAGTGGCCAAAAACTAGGTTATATCACTTGAAAATGTTTCCCAAACCGGTAGTAGAAACTTCAAAGGTTTAGTATTTGTAACAAATTGATTACTTTCGCATTCCAAGAGAATCTGGATTTCGAATTTTATGTTTATATATGGGTAACTACTTCATGTTTCGTCGCCGCTGGTTATTGTGTATCAGTACCTGTATCATTATTATATCATTTTGTACACTATATTACATCTTGTACATTGTAATTTGTACCCCGTCCCTAAATGTGAGCACTTACATGTCCTTACATGTATTTGTTTCTTGGTACGAAGGAAATGAATTGTTAATATTTGCTATCATAAGTTGTAATTTTTGTTATTTATGTAAGCATATATTTACCTTGTCTATCATGGAGGTAGAAATATTTCTAATTCAAACTTCTGTAACGCTAGAAGCCCATGTTAGTTGAGTTTGACATTGTACACACGAAAATGTAAATGACACTTTAAAATTGGATACCGGTGTGAAGGCTTAAAATGTCTGGTGACTAAGTGTCTGGTTCATATCTTGTAATCCAGTCAGGACAATTTTCTCCGGATTAAAGATAATAATCCGTCCTTATAAAAAGGGGACACCCTTAATATCGCGGACCTTCTTCACAACGGGTCAAAATTTACACTGTCGCCAAATGTTAGGACAGTTGGCAGTCAGCCGTATTATTCTTACCAAATGTGTCTTCGAAGACTGGAGAGTGCTCGCCAGATGATGATGTTGATGGTGACGGTGGACGTGATACTGAGATTTCTCTACCAAAATCATCAAATATTGTAAACAAACTTCTATTTTACTAATTGTGGGTATTGCATCCACTCAAATGGAAAAATTCCGGGTCATAATTTTCAAGCATAGTCTACGTTTCTTATTTTGACAGTGAATGATTTGGGTAAAAAAGAAAGTGATTTATCCTCCCACCTCCGCGCCACGGCACAGCCACAGGGGCTGGCACTGGTCAGTACACGGGGGATATTAAAAATAATAGGTATAAGGGGAGTGCAGTGAGATGGACCCCCCGAAATTGCGTATGGATCCTCCATAGCCAGATGAAAAAACACTGACAAACTGCACTTTCTTTCACGCTACATGCTCCAATAAACGAATTTCAGACACTTAAACGATAGGACAGTAATGGGTCACATCAACTTACCCCAGGTTAATCACAGAAATGGAAAACCTGTCATTTCGATCACACACGACGAAATGCTGCCTACATGCCAAGCCAGTTGTTGTTGTTGTTGTTTATCTGTAAATCCACTCTGAACTCGATGGGTATTTTCCACTGGTGCTACAAGAAAAAATCACATGGTGCTATATTCCCAAAATGCTGTTTGTTCTCTTATGCTTGAGAGCCAGTCCCAATACCGGGAAATGAAAGCGGTCACAACCTTCACCTGGTTTGACCTCGGACTGGACCGCAAAATGTCAAGTTGACACTGATTGACATTCAGTGGACAGTTTCAGTTGCATGCGATTTAGCATGGCCCAACAAACTTTCCAAAAATGGTATATTTGGAGAGCTTCGTTCTGCTTCTCATTCATTCTGTATCCTACTGAACAAACACAAGGTTTTACGAAGTGGCCAGGTGACAGTGAGGTGACAATCCCAGTCCGAGGTCAAACCAGGTGAAGGTTAGATTCAGATTCAGATTCAGATTTCTTTATTTGTACATATACGCCCACGTGGGGCCGGGTACAACAACAAATTAATAAGTAACTGACCTAAATACATTCAAATAGATAAAGGCTATAACTCTCAGTTATATTACAAAGACTGTTCAAGGGACAGGAGTCTTGCTTGAATGTAATACACGCTTCTTTTCAAAGCAGCAATAAACGAAGCATCCCACGGCAGGAGCAATATCAGAAGGGGGTCCAGGAGAAGCTCGAACAGGTTACATATATCATACTGCTGTTGAGATATAATATTGACGATACCCTGCCTGAGCGCATGGTAGAAAGGGCATGACAATAAAAAATGCCGCTCATCCTCAACAGACCCTAGAGAGCACTGTTTGCAGACCCTCTCATTAGGAGGTATGTCTTTGTATCGACCTCTCTCGATTTCAAGAGAGTGAGTACTGAGGCGTAAACTAGTTAATGCAAGGCGGTGCTGTCTATTCTTAATATGTAAGAGATAGCTAGATAGTGAAATATCATGTTTAATCGTGCCAAATGTTCTCATTTTCGATGGTGAGCTATCCGCACCTTGCGATGTGCTGTCAAGGAAGAAGTTGACAAAATTTTCTTTAAGAAAACATGTCACTTTACTGCCAATGTTTCTTGGGGGACAAGACTGTCCGCTTTCATTTCCCGGTATTGGGACTGGCTTGGCGTGTAGGCAGCATTTCGTCATATTGTGTGTGATCGAAATGACAGGTTTTCCATTCCTGTGATTAACCTGGGGTAAGTTGATGTGACCCATTACTGTCTTTATCGTTTTAGGTGTCTGAAATTCATTTATTGGAGCATGTAGTGTGAAAGAAAGTGCAGTTTGTCGGTGTTTTTTCATCTGGCTATGGAGGGTCCATACGCAATTTCGGGTCCGCCATCTCACTGCACTCCCCTTATACCTATTATTTTTAATATCCCCCGTGGGTCAGTAATTATGAATGATTACTATTCATATACTCTCCTCTTACTCAATAATAGAGTAGCAGGAGGGTATATAAATAGTAATTCAAGTATTGTGTATGCAAGAAGATTGGGGGGAGGGGGGGTGGACTAGCCAAGTTTTCATGTCTTCATTCATACTGTCACTATGCCATGCTTCCTCTATATTCAATTGCATGTACGGGTGTCGGAACAGTTATCGGACAGGTCAGTTATCGGACATGCATCTCGTGCGTACGTGTTGTGCTCGTGATGACAAGGCAATAATATGTCAGAACAAAGGGGAGATCATTTCTAATTGTTATGCAAAATATAGAATTATAGGTAGCCACGAAAGTCGAAAAATTTAAATCTAACATTTTTGTTTTCATCAAAATTCGAAATTTCTCGTGTTGTGGCGGGGTGCGAAATTCGATCTACCACCTTGTCTTCCCGATCTTGCTCTCCAGTAAATACGTATAGAAATTGAACAATGATCATATCATCTTAAACGACAGAATTCCAATTAATGATGGTCATGCACAAAACTTGAAAATACATTGTACTTCAACGTCAATTTCTTGTTCACGATGGGTGTCCGATAACTGGTACTATCCACGGCGGGAACTGAACTGAAAAGTGGAGTTAAAAATAGCTCTCGCATGTGCAGAAGGGAGTGACATCATCGATGGAATTCATAACAGAAGATAGCCGACGAGCTCAGCAATCATCGTGTCAGTTTTCATGTCTTTTCAAGAAGTACTTTTTTATATATTCCGAATAAACCTTCTAAAACGGACGATAATAGGTCGGACACCCGTACAGTCCCGAACCACACCAGGCTCTATCCGACAATAAAGCAATACCTTCCCACTTTTCTGTTCACTTTTTTTAACTGAGTTTAGCAAACTGTCTGATCGCAGGGAGAGCCGATTGATGCATCTGCAATCAGTCTTCAAACATCAATGGCCAATTGGATTTCCCCTAATACTGCCATCTTCTTCCTATGGGTTACGTGTGCGGCACACTGTGATACAATATGAGTTGATCACATGATCCACACGAAGAAGAAGGTAGCAGAAGGGGATATTGAATCAGCTGTTGATATTTGGAGACTGATTGCAGACGCATCAGCTCCTCACGGCTATGAAACTGTTTGCTGAACTTGAGAAATATAGTGGACAGAAAGTGGAAAGGAGTTGTTTTATTGTCGGATTGAACCGTAAGGCCCATGGAGCATAGCTAACTCTACATGCAATTGAATATAGCAGAAACATGACATAGTGACGGAATGAACGAAGAAATGAAAATCTGGCTAGAGTGGGGGTATATTACAGGCCATTCACCTTGGGAAAAGAGGAAGGGAACCACAGCGTACATGCAGTTTCCATGTACGCAACTTCTCAGCATCTATGTATAGGAAATGGCCAATGAAAATCCCTGAATATAGTTACGCCATCTATACATGGGGTAGATTATCTCCGTTGTCTTTAAATGCATGTGGCAGGAGCAGTCCTCACTCGACTTTTCTTTGCTGGGTAAATAACAGCCACAAATATAAGGAAACAAGCCCCTGATAAGAAATCCTGGCGACGTCCATGTTGCTATCTCTGTCATGCTGTTGTAGTTGTGCAATTATCCCCCCCCCCCCTTCTACCCTTTTCCCATCTTGGTGATGATACACTGTAGATGTCTAAAAACACATTTCCCCTACTATCTTTTCAGCATGTGTGCAGTGTAGGTAAGGATAGCTGGAGTACGTCCAGTGATGTGACAATGTCAGTGCTGGGTAAGGCAGATTTTGGGGTTATAACCTTCTTCGCTTCCAGTCATCCAAATGATAAATGTGGTGCCAATGGCCTCCCTCTGACACCAAACTCCATAAAAGTTCTGGGGAACTTTCAGCAGCTGACAACAATAGAGCACCCACACCTGTGCAAATACCTGTATATTGCCAGAGGAAAACATGGTGAGTCAACATGGTGGGTCAGCTTTACATGATGGTCACTTTACCTGATGGTTACTTTACCTGATGGTTACTTTACATGATGGTTACTTTACATGATGGTTACTTTACCTGATGGTCACTTTACATGATGGTCACTTTACATGATGGTCACTTTACCTGATGGTCACTTTACATGATGGTCACTTTACATGATGGTTACTTTACCTGATGGTTACTTTACCTGATGGTCACTTTACATGATGGTCACTTTACATGATGGTCACTTTACATGATGGTTACTTTACCTGATGGTTACTTTACCTGATGGTTACTTTACATGATGGTCACTTTACCTGATGGTCACTTTACATGATGGTTACTTTACCTGATGGTCACTTTACATGATGGTCACTTTACATGATGGTCACTTTACATGATGGTCACTTTACCTGATGGTCACTTTACATGATGGTCACTTTACATGATGGTTACTTTACCTGATGGTTACTTTACATGATGGTCACTTTACATGATGGTTACTTTACCTGATGGTTACTTTACCTGATGGTCACTTTACCTGACCATTACTTTACCTGATGGTCACTTTACATGATGGTTACTTTACCTGGTGGTTACTTTACCTGATGGTCACTTTACATGATGGTTACTTTACCTGATGGTTACTTTACCTGATGGTCACTTTACCTGATGGTTACTTTACCTGATGGTCACTTTACATGATGGTACTGATGGTTACTTTACCTGATGGTCCCTTTACCTGATGGTCACTTTACCTGATGGTTACTTTACCTGATGGTTACTTTACCTAACAGCTACTTTACCTGATGGTTACTTTACATGATGGTCACTTTACATGATGGTTACTTTACCTGATGGTTACTTTACCTGCTGGTTACTTTACATGATGGTCACTTTACATGATGGTTACTTTACATGATGGTTACTTTACATGATGGTTACTTTACATGATGGTTACTTTACCTGATGGTTACTTTACCTGCTGGTTACTTTACCTGATGGTTACTTTACATGATGGTCACTTTACCTGATGGTTACTTTACATGATGGTCACTTTACATGATGGTTACTTTACATGATGGTTACTTTACCTGATGGTTACTTTACATGATGGTTACTTTACCTGATGGTTACTTTACCTGATGGTTACTTTACATGATGGTTACTTTACCTGATGGTTACTTTACCTGCTGGTTACTTTACCTGATGGTTACTTTACATGATGGTCACTTTACCTGATGGTTACTTTACATGATGGTCACTTTACATGATGGTTACTTTACATGATGGTTACTTTACCTGATGGTTACTTTACATGATGGTTACTTTACCTGATGGTCACTTTACATGATGGTTACTTTACCTGATGGTCACTTTACCTGATGGTTACTTTACCTGATGGTTACTTTACCTGATGGTTACTTTACCTGATGGTCACTTTACATGATGGTTACTTTACATGATGGTTACTTTACCTGATGGTTACTTTACCTGATGGTTACTTTACCTGATGGTTACTTTACCTGACCATTACTTTACATGATGGTCACTTTACCTGATGGTTACTTTACCTGATGGTTACTTTACCTGATGGTCACTTTACCTGACCATTACTTTACATGATGGTTACTTTACCTGATGGTTACTTTACATGATGGTCACTTTACATGATGGTTACTTTACCTGATGGTCACTTTACCTGACCATTACTTTACCTGATGGTTACTTTACATGATGGTCACTTTACATGATGGTCACTTTACCTGATGGTCACTTTACCTGATGGTTACTTTACCTGATGGTTACTTTACCTGGCAGCTACTTTACCTGACGGTTACTTTATCTGATGGTCACTTTACATGATGGTTACTTTACCTGATGGTTACTTTACCTGGCAGCTACTTTACCTGATGGTTACTTTACATGATGGTCACTTTACATGATGGTCACTTTACCTGATGGTCACTTTACCTGATGGTTACTTTACCTGGCAGCTACTTTACCTGGCAGCTACTTTACCTGACGGTTACTTTATCTGATGGTCACTTTACATGATGGTTACTTTACCTGATGGTTACTTTACCTGGCAGCTACTTTACCTGACGGTTACTTTATCTGATGGTCACTTTACCTGATGGTTACTTTACCTGATGGTTACTTTACCTGATGGTTACTTTACATGATGGTCACTTTACATGATGGTTACTTTACCTGATGGTTACTTTACCTGATGGTCACTTTACCTGACCATTACTTTATCTGATGGTTACTTTACATGATGGTCACTTTACATGATGGTCACTTTACCTGATGGTCACTTTACCTGATGGTTACTTTACCTGATGGTTACTTTACCTGATGGTTACTTTACCTAACAGCTACTTTACCTGATGGTTACTTTATCTGATGGTCACTTTACATGACATTTACTTTACCAGACAGTTACTGTACCTGGCAGATACTTTACCTGTCAGTTATTTGACATGACAGCTACTTTATCTGGCAGTTACTTTACATGGCAGTTACTTCACATGAGAGTTACTTTACCTGAGAGTTACTTTACCTGGCAATTACTTTATATAACAGTTACTGTAACTTTATTATACACAGCATTTTCTTTACCTGGCAGTTATTTTACCTTACAACCACTTTACCTGGCAGTCACTTCACCCAATAGTCACTTTACCTTACAGTAAATATACTTAGCATTTAATTTACCTTGTAGCTACTTTACCTGGCAGTTATTTTACCTTACAATCACTTTACCTGGCAGTCACTTCACCCAATAGTCACTTTACCTTACAGTAAATATACCTAGCATTTAATTTACCTTGTAGCTACTTTACCTGGCAGTTATTTTACCTTACAATCACTTTATCTGGCAGTCACTTCACCCAATAGTCACTTTACCTTACAATAACTATACTTAGCATTTAATTTACCTTGTGGCTACTTTACCTGGCAGTTCCTTTACCTTAGAATCACTTTTCATGTCAGTTACTTTACCCAACAGTAACTTTTCATGGCAGTTATTTTACCTGACAGTAACTTTACCTGACAGTTACCAGGCCTTGCATTCTGACAGGACTGATCGTATCCTTTAAACTTAAATCAGCCCAGTAAAAGGCAAGGTCTGAGTTACTTTCACTTAACAGATCCTCTACCTGCAGTTATTTTACATGGCAGTATTTACCTGGCAGTTACTTTACATGGCAGTTACTTTACATGGCAGTTACTTTGCCTGACAGTTACTTTATCTGACTAATTCACCTGATAACTTCAAAGTATGTGACTATTGTACTAGTTTATGTATTATTGAATGTTGATCTCTTGTTTTGCAGAAAGGTTGATAGTGGTTGCTGAACATTACAGAGAGAGTCTATCCTTGAGCCTAAGTACTGGTCAATTCTCCAGGTAATAACATTACAGAGAGAGTCTATCCTTGAGCCTAAGTACTGGTCAATTCTCCAGGTAATAACATTACAGAGAGAGTCTATCCTTGAGCCTAAGTACTGGTCAATTCTCCAGGTAATAACATTACAGAGAGAGTCTATCCTTGAGCCTAAGTACTGGTCAATTCTCCAGGTAATAACATCATTGTTAACTCGGATCATTGTTACTGTTGTCCAGGAAATCTTCCACAATTCTCATCATGGTTTACCAAACAAATTTTCCTGAATGCAGATTGTGCCAGTATTTGTATAGTTATTGATTGTTAGAAGTGCTTATGTAATTATGATCAATAATAAACTCGTTAGCAGAGTTAATTATAAACCTTGTGGAATTTGTGATCGTCAATCAGATATTCCTGTTATTCAAATCTCAATAATTGTGAATGTTAATGGGAGTTAAGACAAAACAGCTAGGACAATGACAAATTGGACATAACAGAAAGTCTTATTATTCCTCATATGCCTTCTTTTGAACTCTTTACCATTCCCAGTGAACAGAGCTTAACACAGTTGGCATTTGAGATTCTGGTAGGACTGGAGTATATGAACAGTAAAGGTCTGGTTCACAGGAACCTGTCACCCAGTAACATCCTCTTTGATACAAAGGTAATTTATAGTAGTAGTACATGGTTTGAGATTCTGATGGGATGAAAGTTTCCCACATAATACTCTGTAAAACCTAGATCACACCCTGCATACCAAACGGCTGCTCCAACTTCCGCCGGAGGGTCAACTTCCGCCGGAGGAAAATTTCAAATTTGAGAAGCTAAGTAAGTTCAGATTTTTCATTTTTTGGTAGTTTTCACGTATTTAGTACTCGAAAATGTAATGAGAAAATGTTCTCAAGGGGACGTGTTAGCAATTCGTGTGAAATTTTCAACTCGTCCTTGTATTATTTTTTAATTGCAATTCATTTTATCTGACATTAAGAGCTATATTGCAACATAACAGTGATTAGATGCTTAAAAAATCATCTATTTGTGTATCATCCGCCAAATAAGTTATAGATATATGAAGAGTAGTTCCTTAACAGCAGGCTGATAGCTTGTAGTTTCAAATAGTTCAATCTACTTCGGTCACTGTTAGTTTTTCTAGCTCATGCATGTTCGTATATGATACAAATACCGCCGGAGGAGCATGTCTCGAAGATATGATTACCGCCGGAGGATCTAATCTCTATGCGTTTGTGTATGTACACGATCAGGCCACTTTATTATATGTTAACCATGCAGAAATAGCCATGATCATCACTAATTTTATCCTCGACATTTACGCTCCATCGTGCCAACTCGTGTATTGGCCTAGGTGTTCTCATCAGCAGTTTGTCACCCCCTAAACTGTCGATGAAACAGCGATATTTCTGACAGTATGAGGTATACAATCTGACGCCGTGAGAATGTTGCGAATGTGTATCCGTCAGATACAGTCTAGGTATCGGATAACCCTCAAACACTTTTGAGAGCCTTTAATTAAGGATAGCTATCCCCTTAGAGGGTCAAAATTTGTCACTTTTTTATTACTTCATTCAAATATTCACTACTTCCTCTAACATTTGGTGAAAAAATGAGATAAAAATTATAAATAGAAGTGCTTTAATATTAGGATTGAAAATTTAGTTTCCGAGGCCCTGGAACAATTTGTCTGTTAAATTTCCCTTTCCAAAACTCATTTCCGCAGTATTATGGTAAGCTAATTATCTATTAGTCCTACTTATTTACATTAATGTACCCCCTTCTGATCAAAACCATGCAAACATCCTTATTTTTGTTTCTAGTTATGACAGTGACACTTCACTCAGACACCCGCCGTGAAGTAATCCACACAGGTGTGAACAAGTTTTAGCAGGTTTTTAAAGTTTAAATTGGACTTTAAACCGACTTGATGAAAAAAACTTAGTGTAATAGTTATCCAGAATAAACAGGAATTCGAGTAGGTCTCATTAGACAGATTAAAAATGTATTTGACAATAGAATTCAAGCAAAAAATAGGGATTAATTCATCAGTTGTATAGCTGGACACATTTTGCCCGATTTCTAGCCTTTCATTTTTGTACAAAATCCGAAATTCAAACGTTTATTTCTCGAAAAGTATCCATGCTACGCTTTTGAAATTTGGCATGCTTGTTACTTATAAGGTGATCTAGAAAACTTTATCTCACTTTTTGTAAGTTCGGCTTCGTTTTTTAATTATCCAACTTTTAAGACAAACGACCGTAAAAAAGTACATTTTTTTCAATTTATTTTAGTAAAATAGTTATAAAAACAAAACCAGGCAAAAATTTAAAAAAATTGAGATAAAGTTTACTAGTTCGAATTGTCTCCTACCAAGGTATACCATCAAAGTTGAAACAAGACCAACAGTTTTCATGAAATTTCAATTGAAAAATGGACGCTACTGTTTTCATTTTAATTTGTTAAAATTGAAATATTTTCTACACAGTAGCAGCGTCAGTTATACAAATCATATAGTTGGAATCCCTACGATGTATACTTTCATAAAATATATAGTTTATTATGGTTATGTTGTATATTTATTGATACCGACGACAAATGGTCATGGGGGTGCAAAAACTGCCTCTAAAGGGACAGCTATCCTTAAAGCACCATTAAGCGTTTCTGAACAAGAAGTACTGTAATAGATAAAAATTTCTGAGTTTATTGAGTTGTTTAAACTACACGATTTATGGAAAAATTAGGTAATAAAGCTAGGTGGCAACTCACTAGATTAGCGTTACACTATGATGAAGATCAAAGCAGTGATGCGAACAATGTGACGAGACAATAATAACATAATGACTGAAAATAACCACGGCATGTGCAAGAAACCCAAACGCGGGCGTGGCGTGCACACGCACTGACATTCCGGCTCACGCACGGCTCTCCAACCGGTCCAAATTTAGCATTGTTCGAGATGGGAGGTCCGATTATAAACTGCTATATCTGAATAAATATAGGTTCCCCCAAACGTATTTACCCCTACAAAGTTTCTGCAATATATCACCTTCCCTATGCTACAAATTAATGTAATTTATGATTTTATTTGGTGGATCTAAATTCGATTTAACCGAAGTAGTAGTGTGAATCCCTTCTCCATGTTAAAAGAATGGGAGAATGCCTTGACCGACAGCATAGGTCTACAAAAACCGATTGATTTCACCCTCTTGCATTACCAATGAAACATTTATTTTCCCCTCACCAGAAAGACAAATGTTTACCTGAAAAATTCATGTAATTGTATTTGTGAATAAATATGAGAATTTACGTCAAAACACTTTTGAAAGAGAGCGAAATTCAGCTTTTTGGCGGAGTCACGGTCGGCTGAATACCTACGGTTGTGTCTGATTGGACGAAAGTGAATATGCTGGACAGCGGCCTGAGGTCAACATATGGTCAGCGTATAGCGTGTGCGAGTTTAGTCTCATTGATTTATGACTGGCTTTCTTTGGTAGGCCTTATGTTTAGAACGGATCCAGGCGATGATAGGGCCCAACTATTGTGATTCAAGCGAGATTTAGGCCTCAGACCATAAATGACGAGGAGTTGTGTGTTTAACTCCGTGGATTTAGTTTAAAGACGTTCCCCGCCTTTGCTGATGCGCACAACGTCGCGCATGTATTTATAGCGCGAATGCCAAATGACGTTGTATTAGGTAGTCTCCCTTCGATCACGCTGATAACAGCACACGTCATAGCAACGTCAATTGATTTCCGGCCACTTTTAGAGGAAATCTGCGTCAAACGATGTTAGAAGTCAAACGAGTTCGGTGACCCCATTATTGGATGGGAATAATTAGCTATAGGCTTTAACAGTCAGACAATTCCATGAGCAAATTATCATTGAATTCAGATGGAAATGGTCCAGTCTGAAAGACAAAGACCACGTGAACATGAGCAGCGCACATTGATATTCGGTGGTGTGTGACAATTTTTGGAGCAAAATCGTACAATTTAAATTTCATCATTTTTTTTTTTACAAATTAGACAAAAACGCCCCATAGGTGGCGTCATGAGCTTGAAAGTGAGTTTGATGACTTAGTAATTTTTTTCTTGAAATGAATTTGTATATTTCCAAGGTACATCCGTGCAAAATTTGGTGAAATTCTGATGATGATTTCTTAGGGTGAGGAACGTCCTTTTATTGGGCCTAAAGATTGTGGTTCAAGCCAGATTTAGATCTCAGACCATACACTGCGAAAAAAATTGTGTTGAAGCCATTTTAGCACCAAAATTGTGTTCAAAATAACACAAATTGTGTAAGAATGAACACTAATTTGTATTGAATTCAACACAATTTTGTGTTGATATATTAAGTTAAACACAAAACCATGTTGATTTCAACACAAAACATTTTGTCTTGTAGCCATTTTAGCACAAAATTGTGTTAAAACAACACAATATTTTTTGCAGTGTACATGGTGTGTTTAACTCAGTGGATTTTGCTTTAAAATAGTATCTTTTTCATTCGTTCGATGGATTCAGTATTGAGTGAGGACGGTATATTCATTTAGCTCGGCCAAGAAGAGACAGTGGTACTCCGGCGGTAATTGTATCATATTATTATTGACTCCGGCGGTAGTCAGATCTCACTCCGCCGTATGTTGTATCACCACTTCTACACAGGTCATATTCATGCGTCTTAAAATCATCAAAATTCTTCCTTTTCACATATAAATATCATCTTGCCATTAAAAGGCAACCTCGTTTTACATAACGATCATAGGTATATTCTTGATTAATTAGATAAAATGCATATTTGATGTAGTTTTTCTAAGAAAGGTTTCTAGATTCGGCTTCTAATGGATGTAATTGTCTATTTAGAATTATCCCGTTCTCAAAAACACGTCGGCTAGTTAAATAAACGTACCATCTAACGATTGAGACAATTTGATATTGTTGATAGGGTATGGTTCTGACATATCAACATAAAAACCAACAAGTTGTCCTACCATTTTGCACGATCTTCCCTCCGGCGGAAGTTGGAGCAGCCGTTTGGTATGCAGGGTGTGTAGATGTGGGATAATGTGCTGGGATAATTCTTCTGACACACGTATGTAGGATGAGCGCATGCGACGCAGATGGTTAACTTAATCACTATGCTTGATACGAGCTGCAGGGATGATGCACTCCAACAATGTTTCTCTCAGTGTGTCCTGGATATTCTCTCAGTGTGTCCTGGATATTCTCTCAGTGTGTCCTGGATATTCTCTCAGTGTGTCCTGGATATTCTCTCAGTGTGTCCTGGATATTCTCTCAGTGTGTCCTGGATATTCTCTCAGTGTGTCCTGGATATTTTTGATAGAATATTGGTTAAAGTACTGATTTAAATTATATGGGAAAAAGAATCCTATTTATACTTGATCATGAGATGAAAAGTCCCACTCTATTTTGAGTTTACTAAATCTCTTGTTCTATCCTTGACTAAAACTAGGGTATCTTGTATTTTCTGAATCTGTTTGACTTTATCCTGTAATACCGTACATATTCTGTTTGACTTTATCCTGTAATACCTTACATATTCTGTTTGACTTTATCCTGTAATACCGTACATATTCTGTTTGACTTTATCCTGTAATACCGTACATATTCTGTTTGACTTTATCCTGTAATACCGTACATATTCTGTTTGACTTTATCCTGTAATACCATACATATTCTGTTTGACTTTATCCTGTAATACCGTACATATTCTGTTTGACTTTATCCTGTAATACCGTACATATTCTGTTTCAGGGTAAAGTAAAATTATCCAAATATGGTATGTACCACATGACTGACTATGGGGCCAATGTCTCCTTTCCTATTGGGTGAGTTTATGTTACCCGATGCTGATAACTACTTCTGCTACTGGCCGTGTTGGCAAGTTCTTTAAAAGTTAATTCCTAATTAATGTTTAATTAACCTGAAACGAATATCCCCATGACCCATTTGAATTCAGCAGCTGGATACAAAAGGCCTTTCCTCAAGAAGTTGGGAACCATTCTGGCCCAATTAGGGCTGTTCCATTTAAAAAGGTATGGGAGGGGCGGAAGGCAGCTTTGAATGATACCCCACCACCCATAGAAATTTTATTGGCCTTCCCATTGTTGGAACATGGATTGAAGGGAATTTCCCCCCATGACCCATAGAATAATATATTGAGTGCCTTCCTCCCCTCCCATGCCTTTTTAAATGGAACAGCCCTTACTCCATAATGTTGCCCGATTCTGTCAGTCATCATTTGCCACATGAAAGCACTTACGAAATTGTTACTATGATACATGTATGTTCTCATGTGCATGGAGTGTGGCAGAATGCATAGCTTGCTCATTCACAACGGAACTTGAGCTGATATTGGACCTTGGTCATTCACAATGGAACTTGAGCTGATATCGGACCTTGGTCATTCACAATGGAACTTCAGCTGATATCGGACCTTGGTCGTTCACAATGAAACTTGAGCTGATATCGGACCTTGGTCATTCACAATGGAACTTGAGCTGCTATTGGACCTTGGTCATTCACAATGAAACTTGACCTGATATGGGACCTTGGTCATTCACAATGAATCTTGAGCTGATATCGGACCTTGGTCATTCCCAATGGAACTTGAGCTGATATCAGACCTTGGTCATTCACAATGTTACTTGAGCTGCTATTGGACCTTGGTCATTCACAATGAAACTTGAGCTGATATCGGACCTTGGTCATTCACAATGAAACTTGAGCTGATATCGGACCTTGGTCATTCACAATGGAACTTGAGCTGCTATTGGACCCTGGTCATTCACAATGAAACTTGACCTGATATGGGACCTTGGTCATTCACAATGAATCTTGAGCTGATATCGGACCTTGGTCATTCACAATGGAAGTTGAGCTGATATCAGACCTTGGTCATTCACAATGTTAGTTGAGCTGCTATTGGACCTTGGTCATTCACAATGAAACTTGAGCTGATATCGGACCTTGGTCAATCACAATGTTACTTGAGCTGCTATTGGACCTTGGTCATTCACAATGAATCTTGAGCTGATATCAGACCTTGGTCATTCACAATGAAACTTGAGTTGATCGGGACCTTGGTCATTCACAATGAAACTTGAGCTGATATTGGACCTTGGTCATTCACAATGAAACTTGAGCTGATATTGGACCTTGGTCATTCACAATGAAACTTCGAGCTGATATTAGACCTTGGTCATTCACAATGGAACTTGAGCTGATATCGGACCTTGGTCATTCCCAATGAAACTTGAGCTGATATCGGACCTTGGTCATTCCCAATGAAACTTGAGCTGATATGGGACCGTGGTCATTCACAATGAAACTTAAGCTGATATTGGACCTTGGTCATTCACAATGAAACTTGAACTGATATCAGACCTTGGTCATTCACAATGTTACTTGAGCTGATATCGGACCTTGGTCATTCACAATGAAACTTGAGCTGATATTGGACCTTGGTCATTCACAATGAAACTTGAACTGATATCAGACCTTGGTCATTCACAATGTTACTTGAGCTGCTATTGGACCCTGGTCATTCACAATGAAACTTGAGCTGATATTGGACCTTGGTCATTCACAATGAAACTTGAACTGATATTGGATCGTGGTCATTCACAATGTTACTTGAGCTGGTATCGGACCTGGTCATTCACAATGATACTTGAGCTGATATCAAACCTTTTTTCTCTGGTGGTAGGGATTAATGTCTGAAATAATAATTATGAAAAATATTGAATGATTCAAAAATATTGTTTTATAGAATTGCATGCATTTTCATAATGAAACCTGTGATATATTTGAGTTGTAGAGTGTTGTGTTGTGGTATTCTAGGTTACCCAAGTATATGAGCCCAGAAGTGGTGGGATCAGGCCCAGTACAGGTTGATGAACATCAGGGCACGGCCATACAACCTCCCAGTGGACCCAAGGTGGATGTCTGGTCTCTGGCCATTATACTACTGGAAGCCCTTTTGGTATGTAATCTCCAGGTTGGAGAAGCTTTGATCAATTACAATAAAACCTGTCTGACGAAACCTGAGTATACCGTCACACCTTCGACCACCAACAATTATCCCAATCATCATGCCTCAGGTTCCATTGTTAGAACCGCTGTAAACAAACACTATATTCACATCCTAAATATCACTGGTTTACTAGATCTGAGAAAATTTATCCCATTTTTACCTATGTTACAATTTAAACCGTAAAATTATAAATGTACAGTTACTGTGGTGGCAAAGTGAATACAGTATGGCAGCTAGACAAATGGACAGAATTGTTGTAAATTTGTAGGGTGGAGATTATATGAACATATATATAGTCAGCTAATCAAATTGACATATTAGTGTACTTTTGTAGAGTGGAGACTATACGAATGTACTGTAGCAGCTAATCAAGCTGACATATTGTTGTACTTTTGTAGGACATAAAATATGAATATATTGTAACAGTTAATCAAATTGACATGATTGTACTTTTGTACTGTGGAGACAAAATGAATATAATGTAGGCAGTCTTTTCAAGGAAGGGCGAGCGCTCGCGCCCACACACGCCCCAAGGACCTCCAGGCGACCGATTTATCACTCGCCCATATTTGTAACGAAAGCCCACAAAGTGGTATCATAAAAAACCCCAGAATCGCCTCCCGTAAAACTTTAATTTCCAACGAGCATACCTCCGATAAAAACTCAAACAGAAAGCGGAAATAAACTTAGACTTTTGACATGCGCATATCGCGAACCTCCTGACCAAAAGGCTTTTGCAAAGTGATGCGAGATTGGCTTATTAAAAACACAACGAGCACGATCATTGGTTCATCATAGATCTGTTACACTCACATGGAAAGAGCGAGCACATGTCATCTCTGGGCGGGCAGTTTGCACCTTCGACATGTTCGAGAGCTGCCGAAGACTGGCGTATATGTGACATGCAGCCTCCGTGTTTTGCTCGAGCGATAATTCTGTTGAACATATCGTCTCTTTAGCGATGGCAAGCATTCCGAAAGGAAACAAAGTAGAGTTGAAAACCTTCAACAACTGGGGAATACCCTTTCAACAACACGTTGGTTTTACAACTGAGGAGACGGATAGTCGGCATTATACGTCTCATTCGTCTGGTGCAAGCTGTGTGCACGGTACAGAGACAAGATCTCCGGACATCTTAATCTCCGTGGGGCGGCCAAAAAATCATTTGACAGCTGTATTGAGGGTACCAATTCCGTAACGAAGAGTAATATCTTGAGGCACCTTGAAGGAAAGGACCCGAAGGAAAGGCCCATGGAATATCCATTCCTGAACATTCTGGGTTCGAGAAAGATGAACCCAGTAAATATGGCCCTTAATTTGCTCATTTGATTTGAATTGTAAATTCTAAAATAAACAATGCCATCATAGTGACGAAAAATAGTATATACCAAGTTTAAAATATTTAGAATAATTTACATACATGTACATTGGAAATTTATTAAAAAACTGAAAATTACATAAAATTGATAAATATATTCCAATTAAATTATACTAAGTAATAGGTGAACAAGAATACTAGTTACAAATTCGTTCCTGTATAAAATATCAGTTAAAGACGAGGATAAATGTGATTACTGTTTCAGTGAAAGGGAGACTATAGAGCATTTATTCCTTACATGTACTAAAGTAAAAAAAATATGGTGTGATTTAGAATATTGGCTAAAACAGGTGGGATTACAAGGAGGGATAACTAATGATAAAATAATTTTGGGATGGGGAAAGGACCAATGTGCTATCAACACACTGATGCTTTTGACAAAAAAAATATATTTACAATAATAAATTCTCAAATACAGAGCTCAATTTCAAATCACTTCTCTGTATATTTTCGGACCAGTTTTCAATTGAAAAATACACGGCGTATAAAGACAACAGAGTAGACAGATTCAATAAAAAATGGGCCCTGTTTCAAAATATATTCAAAACATGATCAGTGTGTTGAAAAATAAAATATTCAGTGCGATGTTGCTTGTGCATGCATATATATTGCTCTTGTATCTATATATCTTTTACTAATTTGTGCAATGAAAGCAAGTGCAGTATAGTTATATTTATAGACATGTAAGTATAGTAATATATATAGACATAATGTGCATGAGTGAGTGTGAGAGAAGAGTGAATCTGTATATGTGTAATATATATTCCAAATGAAATAAAAAGATTATAAAAAAAAAGAAAGAAAAAGTAATAGGTGAACAGAAAATTTGAAAATAAGTTCAAATCTAAATATAAACTCAAAGTTCATTAACTGTAAGAACTTTTTTTAATTTGTCTTTGAAATAATCATAGATTGTGGAAGATATTTACAATTTTTTGGTTCATTATTTTATAAAAAAAGATTAACTAATTAATGATATTAAAATAATTAAAATAGCTTTATAAAAGTTATTTAATAGCAGTTTATATTACAATATTTTATCACTCGTCCCTGCAGAGCGATAGCTCTCCCAGTAGTGTTTGGGTGAGCAATGGACAAGGAGAGCGACCGCTCCCCCAAAGCATTTCAGGAGAGTGATTTACAACTCGCCCTTAATTTGCTCATCGAAAAGACAGTTAAAAGCAGTTAATCAACTTGACATATTATTGTACTTTTGTACTGTGAAGACTATATGAATATGTTGTGGCAGTTAATCAAACCGACATATTATTGTACTTTTGTAGGGTGAGGAGATTTGGTCTCACCTCAGTTTTCAGCAGATGTTTAGAAAGGTGTTTGACTTTGTCACATCAGGTATGTGTATTTGTTAACACTGTACTACCGGTAAATAGTCTAATTCAATGGGGGACCCTCGCTGCAGAAGCAGCAGATTATGAAACGGAAGGGCCAATTCTGTCGGCTGATTGGTTAACTGGGTCAAAATGGTAATGTCAATAACACAGAAGTTACTACTGTAAGGAAGCTGATTGGGTTAGTCCAAATTGTTGTAAATTGTGCAGTCTCTTGAAGAAATTCAACCTAATTAAACAGTTATAAGAAACTTGAAGTATTGATTAATGTTTAATAAGGCGACTGGCATGACTGGTTAGTTTCCAAAATATTTACAGTCCACAAATGGTCTGTTATCTGATATGGTTAATTTCCATATTCAACAATGCACATATGCTCCCTGATTTGATAATCGTGTTCATATCTTTCAGAGTACCAACCTTTAGACATAATAGCCAAAGATATCAACCGTGATAAACTGGTGAAGCTGCAGGTATGTCCATCCTCTGACAGTATCATGAACCAATAGTTTATCCTGGATGAATGTAGATTAGTATAATGACTATTCAGAGTGAGATAGTGAGACAGGAACTGAACATGGTACCAAATCTTCCTCATAAGGTAATACGTAATGAATATTTCTGAACGTATATTTAGGGTAGCACTTTTGTGAAAGGTTGTTGTCCATTTAAGCAGAGATTCCGCCCCAATTAGGTTGAGTTGGGGTGCCAAAAATAAAATTTGAGCTCTGAAACACATTTTTGAGTGACTCTGAGTAATTGCAAGGCATTGGGTCATATAATAACAGTAGATGAGTAGAGTATTCATGTAAGACCCCAAAACCAATGATTGTACATGAATACAGTACTAGTAAACCAATGATTGTACATGAATACAGTACTAGTAAACCAATGATTGTACATGAATACAGTACTAGTAAACCAATGATTGTACATGAATACAGTACTAGTAAACCAATGATTGTACATGAATACAGTACTAGTAAACCAATGATTGTACATGAATACAGTACTAGTAAACCAATGATTGTACATGAATACAGTACTAGTAAACCAATGATTGTACTTGAATACAGTACTAGTAAACCAATGATTGTACATGAATACAGTACTAGTAAACCAATGATTGTACATGAATACAGTACTAGTAAACCAATGATTGTACATGAATACAGTACTAGTAAACCAATGATTGTACATGAATACAGTACTAGTAAACCAATGATTGTACATGAATACAGTACTAGTAAACCAATGATTGTACATGAATACAGTACTTGAAACCAATGATTGTACATGAATACAGTACTAGTAAACCAATGATTGTACATGAATACAGTACTAGTAAACCAATGATTGTACTTGAATACAGTACTAGTAAACCAATGATTGTACATGAATACAGTACTAGTAAACCAATGATTGTACATGAATACAGTACTTATAAAACCAATGATTGTACATGAATACAGTACTTAGTAAACCAATGATTGTACATGAATACAGTACTAGTAAACCAATGATTGTACATGAATACAGTACTAGTAAACCAATGATTGTACATGAATACAGTACTAGTAAACCAATGATTGTACATGAATACAGTACTAGTAAACCAATGATTGTACATGAATACAGTACTAGTAAACCAATGATTGTACTTGAATACAGTACTAGTAAACCAATGATTGTACATGAATACAGTACTAGTAAACCAATGATTGTACATGAATACAGTACTAGTAAACCAATGATTGTACATGAATACAGTACTAGTAAACCAATGATTGTACATGAATACAGTACTAGTAAACCAATGATTGTACATGAATACAGTACTTCCATACCCTGTTATTTGAGAATCATCAGTCTCAATGCTTCACTTTAGAACATGTCAGGCGCAGCAGAAGCAATTCAACATTTGGGGGTCAAATATGGGTTGGAACTGGGATCTGGGGTCCTCCCCCGGAAATTTAGAAAACTTATCCTTCATTTTATGCACTTTGGCCCATTTTCAGGGAAGATTTTAGGGTGAAAAGAAATCCCACCTCGATTATATCTATATTCCAAAGTTTGGTAATCCAAATGATTAGCATTCATGCAAGCATATGATTCATATGATGGGAGGTGATTGAGGATTTGTTCTGGACACCAGCAGAGACTAAACTTCCAGCAGAGATAATATTTTTAATTATTGTCATGTTGATCTTGTTTGTTCATTGTTCTAGCTGTTGTCTGAGGAGATGAGAGACTTGCTCAGACAATGTTTGACAGTTTCTCCTGATGCAAGGTGAGTGGTATCTTCAGGAACTTTGTCAAATTCTCCAAAGTTTGTACTTCCCCAAACTGGATAATAAGAGACAAACTGCTTCCATCATACTGCAACATACAGAGGTTCAGAAACATTGTAAATATTGGGTCTTGTCTGAGGCTAGTCCTGTACACCTATATGAAATGATGCGGAGGCCTAAACAGTCTGACAGTTTTATGCTCGACAGTCAATATTATGCTCATCTGTTAATATTTTGCCATTCAAAGATTTTCCATGCTTCATAATAGGAGGTCAAATAGGCAATCATCAAGATTCTCCATAGTTTCTCACCAAATCATTGTCAAACAGTATGTTGTATAGACCAGGAACAAACCACATTTGACTTTGACCTTTGTCCTTCAGACCATGCCCGGCAGACCTACTACAACACCCTGTGTTTAGGGAACAAAGACGTAATCAGGTTTGTATCCTTTACTCTACTGCTGGTATCGGTAGGACTAGGCCTATGAACAACCAGTTATTAACACCTAGATTGATATCTCTTCTCAGTGGCCTACTTTCAACCTTACATCCAACAATACATGTATTGGTAAGGATCTCTGACTATGCCATGTAGACCATGCCTGATGACTCCAGATAAGATAGCTGTTCACTGGTTGACATGTATTCCATGAGAGAATTGACAGGTAATACAGATGATATAGACATCCCACTGGTTGTATGAGAATACAGAACACATTCTTCTAGGAACTAACTGACTGATATTGAATAGTGAATACACCTGATCTCTCTAACAGTGACTGATATTGAATAGTGAATACACCTGATCTCTCTAACAGTGACTGATATTGAATAGTGAATACACCTGATCTCTCCAACAGTGACTGATATTGACTAGTGTATACACCTGATCTCTCTAAAAGTGACTGATATTGAATAGTGAATACACCTGATCTCTCTAAAGGTGACTGATATTGAATAGTGAATACACCTGATCTCTCTAACAGTGACTGATATTGACTAGTGAATACACCTGATCTCTCTAACAGCGACTGATATTGAATAGTGAATACACCTGATCTCTCTAAAAGTGACTGATATTGAATAGTGAATACACCTGATCTCTCTAACAGTGACTGATATTGAATACTCCTGATCTCTCTAACAGTGACTGATATTGAACAGTGAATACACCTGATCTCTCCAACAGTGACTGATATTGAATAGTGAATACACCTGATCTCTCTAACAGTGACTGATATTGAATAGTGAATACACCTGATCTCTCGAACAGTGACTGATATTGAATAGTGAATACGCTATTTCTTCTAATTATTCAGACGGCAAAACTTAAATTCAGGCAACATTCTACAAATATCACTAGCTGTATTTTCAGTTCTTGGGATAAATAACCTATTTATGTCACAGTATTTAGCTTCAGTTGATATAAAGATTTTTAAAGATATTTTTTCAAAGTCTAAAAATGCTGTTCGAAAAATTAGAAGAAATAGGGTACACCTGATCTCTCTAACAATTCCTCATGTTCACACCTGTTTGGTACACCTGATCTCTCTAACAATTCCTCATGTTCACACCTGTTTGGTACACCTGATCTCTCTAACAATTCCTCATGTTCACACCTGTTTGGTACACCTGATCTCTCTAACAATTCCTCAAGTTCACACCTGTTTGATACACCTGATCTCTCTAACAATTCCTCATGTTCACACGTGTTTGGTACACCTGATCTCTCTAACAATTCCTCATGTTCACACCTGTTTGATACACCTGATCTCTCTAACAATTCCTCATGTTCACACCTGTTTGATACACCTGATCTCTCTAACAATTCCTCATGTTCACACCTGTTTGATACACCTGATCTCTCTAACAATTTCTCATGTTCACACCTGTTTGGTACACCTGATCTCTCTAACAATTCCTCATGTTCACACCTGTTTGGTACACCTGATCTCTCTAGCAATTCCTCATGTTCACACCTGTTTGGTACACCTGATCTCTCTAACAATTCCTCATGTTCACACCTGTTTGGTACACCTGATCTCTCTAACAATTCCTCATGTTCACACCTGTTTGGTACACCTGATCTCTCTAACAATTCCTCATGTTCACACCTGTTTGGTACACCTGATCTCTCTAACAATTCCTCATGTTCACACCTGTTTGGTACACCTGATCTCTCTAACAATTCCTCATGTTCACACCTGTTTGGTACACCTGATCTCTCTAACAATTCCTCATGTTCACACCTGTTTGGTACACCTGATCTCTCTAACAATTCCTCATGTTCACACCTGTTTGGTACACCTGATCTCTCTAACAATTCCTCATGTTCACACCTGTTTGGTACACCTGATCTCTCTAACAATTCCTCATGTTCACACCTGTTTGGTACACCTGATCTCTCTAACAATTCCTCATGTTCACACCTGTTTGGTACACCTGATCTCTCTAACAATTCCTCATGTTCACACCTGTTTGGTACACCTGATCTCTCTAACAATTCCTCATGTTCACACCTGTTTGCTACACCTGATCTCTCTAACAATTCCTCATGTTCACACCTGTTTGCTACACCTGATCTCTCTAACAATTCCTCATGTTCACACCTGTTTGGTACACCTGATCTCTCTAACAATTCCTCATGTTCACACCTGTTTGGTACACCTGATCTCTCTAACAATTCCTCATGTTCACACCTGTTTGATACACCTGATCTCTCTAACAATTCCTCATGTTCACACCTGTTTGATACACCTGATCTCTCTAACAATTCCTCATGTTCACACCTGTTTGGTACACCTGATCTCTCTAACAATTCCTCATGTTCACACCTGTTTGGTACACCTGATCTCTCTAACAATTCCTCATGTTCACACCTGTTTGGTACACCTGATCTCTCTAACAATTCCTCATGTTCACACCTGTTTGGTACACCTGATCTCTCTAACAATTCCTCATGTTCACACCTGTTTGGTACACCTGATCTCTCTAACAATTCCTCATGTTCACACCTGTTTGGTACACCTGATCTCTCTAACAATTCCTCATGTTCACACCTGTTTGGTACACGTGATCTCTCTAACAATTCCTCATGTTCACACCTGTTTGGTACACCTGATCTCTCTAACAATTCCTCATGTTCACACCTGTTTGGTACACCTGATCTCTCTAACAATTCCTCATGTTCACACCTGTTTGGTACACCTGATCTATCTAACAATTCCTCATGTTCACACCTGTTTGGTACACCTGATCTCTCTAACAATTCCTCATGTTCACACCTGTTTGGTACACCTGATCTCTCTAACAATTCCTCATGTTCACACCTATTTGATACACCTGATCTCTCTAACAATTCCTCATGTTCACACCTGTTTGATACACCTGATCTCTCTAACAATTCCTCATGTTCACACCTGTTTGGTACACCTGGATCTCTCTAACAAATTCCTCATGTTCACACCTTCGTTTGGTACACCTGATCTCTCTAACAATTCCTCATGTTCACACCTGTTTGGTACATGTACACCTTGATCTCTAACAATTCCTCATGTTCACAATTCCTTCCGTTTGGTACACCTGGATCTCTCTAAACAAATTCTCATGTTGTTCTACACCTGTTTGGTACACTGATCTCTCTAACAATTCCCCATGTTCACCTGTTTGGTACACCTGATCTCTAACAATTCCTCATGTTCTCACACTCTGCTTGGTACACTCTGATTCTTCTAACAATTCCTCATGTTCGGCACCTGTTTGGTACACCTGCTCTCTCTAACAATTCTCATGTTCACACCTTTTCCGTTTGGAAAAGCACCTGCGATCTCTAACAATTCCTCATGTTCACACCTGTTTGGTACACCCGATCTCTCTAACAATTCCTCATGTTCACACCTGTTTGGTACACCCGATCTCTCTAACAATTCCTCATGTTCACACCTGTTTGGTACACCCGATCTCTCTAACAATTCCTCATGTTCACACCTGTTTGGTACACCTGATCTCTCTAACAATTCCTCATGTTCACACCTGTTTGGTACACCTGATCTCTCTAACAATTCCTCATGTTCACACCTGTTTGGTACACCTGATCTCTCTAACAATTCCTCATGTTCACACCTGTTTGGTACACGTGATCTCTCAAACAATTCCTCATGTTCACACCTGTTTGGTACACCTGATCTCTCAAACAATTCCTCATGTTCACACCTGTTTGGTACACCTGATCTCTCTAACAATTCCTCATGTTCACACCTGTTTGGTACACCTGATCTCTCTAACAATTCCTCATGTTCACACCTGTTTGGTACAC
>JAVTVY010000945.1:0-33749 GCA_036873755.1 Hanleya hanleyi
CACTGAATATCGGATCGAACCGTTCTTTTTAAAACGTCTATGTGAGAAGATTGAACGATCGCATACATTGACCTGTGACGAGTATACTCTGCCGATACGAGCTCTAGATCTCATGCTAGTTGGAAACCATCCTATAATTCATTGATTGGATGATATCCTCTCATAAGATGCACTAATTTTCCCAATCGTTAAAGATAAATCACGCCTGTGAACAAGCATTTGACTGAGCATACGGCTGAATTAGATCATGTGAAAATGTAATATTCTATTTTTTTAATACTGTCATAGTTGTGACTTATACTTGGGAGGATTATCATTTCTTAACCTGCTAATTATTATCTCAGGCACGTTCCCAAGCCCCTTGGTTTCTTTTGAGCCTGATTGAACTGGCAATGCAATAAATTGCTGGCTTTTTCCGGGCATTCCCTGATCAGACCACTATATTATCTGGAGGTTTTTCTTTACAATTGCTTTCTATCGCTGGGCACGAAATAGGACGAAAAAGATAAGCCCATCTAAAGCAATCTTCGTGAGCGCTATCTCCCTAATGTGCTATTCATGTATCTCTGTTAGGAGACCGCCTTATACATGCTTCGACCGTCAGCATATGTGGTGGGGATGTTACAGTACCCACTTCATACAATGCAGAAACTACTACTTCACAGTAACTTATATTCCCAAATATATTGTTCAAATGGATTGCCAGTATGTAATCTCGGTTGGCTGGGAGTCGACACAAAAAGAGCATACAATAACAACTTCCTCAGTATCAGTTTTGAACATACGATTCACAAAGGTAGTGCAATGTTTGGTGTTCGTTGCTGCATACATACGCGAACTGGGAGCTGAAGCTGAGCAGTGCATCAGAATAATGGAGCATTTTAGCTATGAATAAGAAAACTTCTGGTGCGATGTATACATTTGTGGAGTTATGAATGTTGCCCTCCCCACCCCCCAACCCCCCTGAATCAGAGCAGAGTGGCGCTACTTTCTATAATCCTCGATCGTGTTAGACTTCTTTTAAATTGTTTGTTCCTTCTGAGACAAAAGACATTTGAATCGCGATATCTTCTTTCATTCGTCATAATTTGCTACATAGAAAACACAATTTGCACCGAGAGATCGCGATTCAATCGCTTATTTCAAGGACAGAATACCATTTTCTCCTAACTCTCGAAAAATTGACACTTATGCGATTGAACCTCGAACAATGTTTGGAAACTGTTTTGGCTGAGTGAGAAAATAAATTGATCCCTGATAATTGTAATATCAATATGTAAGAGCAACCAGCAAAGCGGGATTGCTGACGCGGTCTATCTGGCAAAATGACAGAAAAGGTCAGAAGAAATGCAAAGCCATCTTTTAGATTCATCGTGCCGTGTTTTGTTGTATCTAATTAGATATGCAAGGATATAGAATAAGGCTACAAAAAAACTACCATTAAGATTCTATTACAACCATTTGGCTTCTGTCAAGTATCTGCTTCTGGGAAAATGCAAATGATCCAGAGAATCTTCGGATTATGCAACCGCGGCTGGCCAAATGATTCAGAGGGGACTAATTCAGTGCCTGAGAATCAATTGGCGCTCTCATTTGGGACGACTTGTCAGCCTGGATATGCAGAGTCACGTATGTAACAATAGAGGATCAATGATGCGGCGCAACTCGAGGGAAACAAAAAAAAATATCGAAAATCAGGGACATTCATAAAAATAGCACTGCATTATGACCAAGGGAAATAGTCAAGTCAGATGTCGGACTAGATGATGTTTATTCAGGAAATACTCCTATAAATATAAATGTTAAATCCGATAGAAATTCAGTATAAATAGGAAATCCAATCCGCTTATATAATCACATCAAAAGTACAATAGACGAATTATATCAACACGATTACATAACAGCACCACTTAAGGATCATCAGGACTTTTGACATTTTTGAAATTTTTTGCCAAGTCTAAATGTCTAAAAACGACCCTTATCATTATAATGACCAAATGTTATGACACAATGATACCATGAGACATGATATGACAAACAATGTATTTCTCTTTTTTTTTTGAAATTTTTTTCAATACCTTTGTGAAGCAAAAATGTAATGAGATGACAAAGAATTTCGTGAAGCGACTTTCCGGAAATCAATACTATAACAGGCCAGGAAAACGATAAATAAAATGACTCAACTAAGCATTGCAGGTCCTACGAGCGAAATTATCCATTTCGCCTGAAGCACGTGGCCGTACTTTCATATTCGACTGTACACGTGAACACAAAACACCGCTGAAATTTCGCCATTTTGCCACCGACGTCACAAGGAAATAAAGATAATTAAATAGAAAATAAACTACAACAGGTATGAACTTCAATTTTTCCACAAATACACAGGTAGATACGTACTTTTAAGTCCATCTGTTGGCAAAGAAATCGAATTCAGCGCTTTGAAATCACACAGGTTGAACCAAGTGACAGCGTGCTTCTTTCCCAAACAAGGTGACCCATCACATGTTAATAATATTCATACGCTCAAATAGGCATGTCGAAGATATCGTCCACAACATGTATAAACATCAAAGAGGCATCATAATTCAGTATAATATGGTGATATATAGAATACAAAATATTTAATTCGTCAGTTTCATTGCAGAAAATCATTTTTAGAAACCTCCCTGGAGATGTACTTTTTCCAGCCGCCTTACTCTAATATCCTGTTGCCTTGTTCTCGAGAAATCGCACGAGATTTCATAATTTCGTCAAACTCAGGAAAAACAGATCATCCGTCTAATTACATGAAATTTAGACAACAAAGATGGTAGTATAGTGAATTTTGGTGATTAGCCCTCACACCTGAATGGTTGTGCATTCCGATCGCATGTTCTGGAAGCGTTTGTCGATGAGAATGGGTCAACATAAACTTGCTTACCTCAATGTCATTAACCTGAACACGTGCCAACAACAACAACAACACAACAACAACATGTTGAATGACTGTCTCATTCAGATGGACTTTGATTGACAGGTGTTCAGTTTTGTGTGAAGGGTTAATGCATCGAGACCGGAAGAAGTCCACCTGAGCAGGAAGAAATGTGAATCGCCATTTTCCTGAACAATTCAGTTGGTTTGATGACGTGTAGCATTCTATTTCCCCAAAAGTTCAAGTAGGTCATTCTTGTTTGACCTCAACGAAGAGATGATTCAACTGTATTCGTGAGTTAAACAGTCACTACATTTCTTCAAATCTCAAATTTTACTTCAAGAAATCCACTACATTTTTGGTCAATTTTCCACCACAAAGTCATTTTTTCGAGTTAGTTCAAAGAAATAATCATATTTTCTTGTGTTTAGTTGTGTTTTCTATCTTTCTGAGATGAAATAATTCGCCCTTGACAATTTAGTGCCTTTTTAAAATTTCAACCTGACCAAAAAATGTCAAAATCTCTCATGTCCGGATTCCCCTTAAATCAGAACATCAAACAATTCGTCAATATTCATATAGCATGCCTCAGCAACTAAATCCCATTATTATCACTTTAAATACAGCAATTCCAAATTCAGCCAATCCAAATATAGCACTCTTATATAATCCACCGTTATATTTAAGTTAATGAAATGAACATACCCCAATCAGCTCGGCAATTTGTCACACGGTCAACAGGTAAACTATTCAACCACCATGACACCCATCTGCAATAACATCGTGTACATTTAAGTCAAGCGCCATATAACGCTACACGAAATTACAGACCGATACAAAAAGTATGCGCATAAGCCAAATAACATTTATCATGTGGAAATATTCGTACTTTACTCGAACCAGAGACAAATGAATATTGACTATCGTATCACAGATATACTTATGCTTTACAAACCACTGACCATATATAAATGTCGGTACATACCAATAGCTTCTAAATCCTACGTGCCCATTAACCCCACGTCTGCACAGCAAGCCAGCTAACTGATCTGTGCCAAAACTGCTAACGGGAACACGCACCAGTCAAATGAAGCATGTTGATTGGCTATCTCCATAGACACCAAAACTAACATATGTACAAAGTTTAACCTAGTGTTTACAGGATATTATAATAGCATAATTTCTAGTACATAATATCACAATCAACCTCGGCCAGCTACACAAATATTACAGCGAATAGCCAAAGTAAATATGACAATACGTTCACCTATTCATCACGCCGGAGAATCAATCCAACACACGTTTGGTATCACCCAGTTACAAAATCTAGTGTTCACGCTGGAGAATAGATCATCCAAAATAACCCTAGTTACAAACAATATAACCCGATCACAGCATATATATCACCCATGCATATCCAAATTCATAGAAGAATGGAGCCTTGTTTGAGAATTACAACATCGAATTCATAATTCGGTTACGAGCAATCTCAGTAGAATATATCAACAGCAAAGTTGTTTATATGTCACAAAAGTCACTATTCCTTGCAATACAGATATAAGCTTGATTTTTCAAGTTGTATTCCATAGTAAACTGTTCTATGCGTATCACATCTCTAACCAACTGCGAAATCCAACTTGTTTGGTGCACCACGAATAGAAAGTATTGTATTTATCTAGAGCCATATCTCATAGTAATATATCGAACTTACAGACTGGAGCGACATGCAAGAGTTGGATAAAATTAACGACGTCTAGCGACTTAAAAAGCAACCATATGACTCAACAGGAAAGCTTCCCTCGGCACCTCACACTCGAGAATGCTGTGGATTCTCGTATGTCTCTTTAGTATCTCAGCCGCGCTTTCATTGTAGCTGTGCATGTGGAGACTATGGGGTATTCACACGGCCTCTAGCACCGGCTTCAGCGGAATAACATACGCTAGCTCGGGAGCTGCGATGCCAGATCAGCTCAAATAGCTCATCATGTTAATGGATAAGCATCGTGGACGTTTGATGGAGTAAACGTCTCAACATGGGGTAAACCTGGTAAATGCAAGAATACCCAGAACAACCAACCTGCAATACCTGACGTCGTGCGGATTAAATTTCCCCCAAAACAATAAACCTACATATATTTGTCGAATGACTTGTATAGAGTGCAGGCTTCGGGAAATAAGTCCACCAGCAGAATACTACAATATACAGATAATAAATTGGAGTGATATGCAAGAGGTGGGAAACACTGACGACGTCTGGCGACTAAAAAGCAACCATATGACTCAGCAGGAAAGCTTCCCGTGGCACTTCACACTCAGACCCGAGAATACGGTGAGAATAGACGGCTGATTAACTTTGCAGTGACTTCAAAAATACAAGCGTCTGATAGAAAATCTTAAAGATAATGATTGTAAGAAAATCAGACGAGTTCATTTAAATGTAAAATGTGTTTTACTTGTATGAAAATTTCAAGAATAAACAGCATGCATATATAATTTCAGGCATATTTTGTGATAGACTTGGTAATATGCTGCAAAATTATCTTGTTTTAATGTTGACTTATATATCGCGTTATATGGGAGTCTGTCTCAAGTTTTTAGCTTGCCCGGTTCTTGTGCCCAGTTTATAGAGTACCGACATTTTGAAGTTCGGGTTACACGCGTCTGGTCCGTCGTTCATAATTCAACCGTCGTCTATTAAAGAATATCCGCGTCGATAATGCAAAGACCTATTCCATATTCCATATAACAGTATTGGCACCAAATTCAAAAAGACAATCATAGTATACATAAACATAGGCTAGTTTCCTGCAAGAGAGAAGCGATCAACAGTTTTCAATGATGCCGGCAAGACATCATGATGTTCCAAAAATATCAAATCCGTATAGCCCTATATCAGTATTCGTAATCCATAATATTCGTTGTAAAATCTACGGCCCCCAGCCCCGGGTTAAGCGGAATTAGACACAGGTTACGAAAGGTAACGCCATGGATCTTGCACGCTACGCTCGTATTTTGCTATCAGCATGCGATATGTATCGCCAAATTTGAGAAACTTTGAGTGGATGCGCTTGGAGGTATAGCCCTGTTTTATAAGCTTCTGTAACAATGTTTTGTGACGTTGATTAAGATCGTTACATTTAACACAGGATCTACAAGCTACTAGGCGAGATATGTATACGCCATATACAGGTCCCACTGGAATATTACTGTCCAGAAAGGCATAGTTTACGATGTCGAAATTGTAATCATCTCCTTTGTCATAAAGTCGACGAGAGAGAATGCCCGCTTCATATTTATAGAGATATAGATCTAAATATGATGTGCCTGTGGGGCTATCTGTAGTTTCCTTCAAATCCAGTGAAGGTGAATATATATCATTCACTGCGTCATTAATATAGCGATTATCCACAGCGAGAAGATCGTCTATATAGCGTTTGGTGAATGAGAAGGAACGGGCTTTGAATGGATCGGTTTTTGAAAGCGCCTGCATATAGTCATATTCATAAGAGAACAGATATCATCTCCTTTGTCATAAAGTCGACGAGAGAGAATGCCCGCTTTATTTTCATAGAGATATAGGTCTAAATATGATGTGCCTGTGGGGCTATCTGTAGTTTCCTTCGAATCCAGTGATCATTCACTGCGTCATTTATATAGCGATTATCCACAGCGAGAAGATCGTCTATACAGCGTTTGGTGAATGAGAAGGAAAGGGCTTGAATGGATCGAAAAGCGCCTGCACATATGTGTCCTAACCCGAGCAGATATATTAACTCATGGAAACTATAGCGTCCATCCGTCACGGATCAGGACCCGTTTTGTTTTGTGTTTGTTTTATGCTAAAATCTAGTATTAGTCTGACTATCCATCTTCTCAGCTTTCAGCCACCAAGGTTAAACGTTTTGCATATAATATACACCCAACGGTGTGATTTAACTGCCGGTGGACTATCATTGGACACGATTCAGTCACCAAGATGATGATCATCAGGATCTCCTTACCTCATTGATATATCCTGTGGGTCCAATATCGCCGGGGATATGCGCTCGAGATAACATAAGCGTTCATATAAACGGAGAAAACTGGAGCGTTCAATGGTGATATGGGGAAGTGAATGTTGTGTGATTGAACTCTCCACTATTCCACCTCTTGGAATTCGTATGAAGCCACACATTGTAGCAGCTGGTCTTAAGCTTAGTCAAATTTTACCTAACAAGCTCTTACCAGTTTCACCATGGCAGTTAGCCAGACCAGAAGTAGATATTACAATGACGAAATAAAACTAGAGATTCCATTTCGACTCTTCAGTTGCCGCTCCGGTATGAAGCCTATGCTTGTTGTTTTTTCTCCCCCAACCTCTCACCTTGCCTTGAGTGAAAACATTATTTAAGGGAAAGTGCAATAAAATGACTGTAGCAATAAGTACCCGAAACAAAGCTGCGCATCTGACAAGTCCCAGCAGTCTGATATGCTGAAGGGTAGAAATGATATGTGAATAAATGAACAGCCTGGGGTCAGGTTGTTTGAACTTGAACTTAGGTTGTTAATAAATAGATCAATTGATCGCAATAGTCAGAAAAGGCTGTTATTATTAATAAAAACCCAAACTGCTCACTGAGCAGCTGAAGCAATAAAGTTGCATGTTCGCACTAGCACATGACTGTCATCTTTATTTTATTGGGGGATGATGTTTAAATAGCAATAACTGCATGGTATAGATATAGTAACGACACGTATCAAAATACCATATTATTGAAAGAAATGATCATTCTTCAGAACCTAATTAATAGTTTGGAAACCAAATTGAAAATATTAAAGTTATCCTCAAAGTTATAAGATAGGCAGATACTATATTTAATGCCCCAAGAAATTACGACGGTCACCTGCCAGTGTGAAGAGGCGATTTTCATTGTTACAGTCTCCCAGTGATAAGTCGTGATTTACTTAGCAATGGGTGGATTTCCGGACACCTACAGCGCCCGACGAATGTGAAATAATTGTGAAGCATGAATCATTTAAAAACTGATCACATTATAGGAAAGACGCAAAACATACAAAAGGTACATGTAAAATAAGACAGACACCGGACACGGACGGACACACGAACACGCCACAAAACTTCATCAGATGAGGTCATCACGATGAAACTTCCATCCAAGTTTGGTGAAATTTCGTCCAGTACTTCTCCAGATATCTTGAGGACAAGGCCTTTTCATGTACAAGTAGATGGACGGACAGACGAACACCGGACAAGGGTGAACGCACGCACACACACCATACCTAATCAGTTGAGGGAGCTATCCCAATGAAACTTACATCCAAGTTTGGTGAAATTCCGTAAAGTAGTTCTCCAGATATCTTGCAGACAAGACCTGCATATACATGTACAGGTAGATTGACGGACGCACGGACACGAACGAACACACACATACACTAAAACTTTCCAGACTCACTGACAGACCGACAGACAGCACAAGCACTAGATGGGGGAGAAATAAAGATCGCATCTAGCTATTTATACAGATGGTTGTCTGTATATCACTGAGAGATGGTGAGAGAGTAACGTGTGCTACTATCTTTAATTCCGAAACTAAAACAGGTCGACTTCCAGGTAAAAGTTCTAACTCCGCTTAAGCCGGTGCTAGGGGTCGGGTAGATACGTCATAGTCTGCACATGAACAGCTGCAATAAAGCGTGATTGAGATACTAAGGTTACGTCCGAGAATCCACGGTATCGGGTCTGAATGTGAGGTACCGAGGAAAGCTTTCCTGCAGTCATATGGTTGTTTTTTAGTCGCCAATTTTTGTCACCTCTTGCATATCGCTCCAATACTATGACACATCACAATGTGTCTTGCCTTAAAAAGGAATGTCAATGGTGTTGCTGAGAAGGTGCCAACTCCTATGAAAACTCAGCAATCAAAAAGTGGGACCTAGATCAGTGATGCCACAGAAATCCGTTGCTTCTTTTGTGATAGAGACAGAGGACCGGATGGGTTACATATGGCGACAACATCAAATGTTGATTGCAAAGTGCGTGAATGCGCAGTTGGACTTCAAGACACCGACTTATTGATAAAACTAGGTCCAACTGACCTCTATGCCTTGAATGTCCAGTACCACGCAAAATGTTTGGCCTCCCTATACAATCGTGCAGGCCCAGAGAAAGATATGTGAAAGGACTGACACCACATCATCGATTGAAGCAATTGCATTATTGAAGCTGGTATCATATATCAAGGAGGTTAAACAGGATGCAGATATCACACCTGTTATCAAATGATAAGAAAGCTAATTTTCCAAGAAAAACAGACATTCAGTGGATCATGGCAGTCCGAGAGCGGTGATGAGTACCAGATGTTGAGTTTAGGTCATCATAACCAATGAAAGTTACAAAAACAAGTAAATCAATAAAGATTAATTTTAACCAGCTTTGCAAAATGCATCAATGTTTTGTTTGGAATACGAACAAGATATACAGAAGAGTCACCGGGATAACATATTATGTAAGCTTTCATACCAAGAAAAGACTTCTTCCATAAAGCATTCTTGAGCTGTACTACATACAACAGATATCATTCATAGGATGTTTCTTTGTTTATAGAGTTGCTTGAGCGTAGAGTACAAGATCTATGGCGTTACGTTTCGTAACTTGTGTCTAATTCCGCTTAACCCGGGGCTGGGGTTCGTATGAACCCATGTACTTCAAGATCCTCATGGTGCTCCTGTGAACAGGCACAATCAAAGCGTGACTGAGATACATCATTCTCTAGATGACGACTTTACAACGATTATTATGGATTAAGACTACTGATCAGCGATACGGATTTTATATTTTTGGAACATCATGATGTCTTGTCGGCATCACTGAAAACTATTAACCGCTTCTCTCTTGCAGGAAACTAGCCTATGTCTATGTATACTATGATTGTCCTTTTGAATTTGGTACTAATACTGCTATTTGGAATATGGAATAGGTCTTTGGATTATGGACGCTGATATTCTTTAATGGACGACGGCTGAATTATGAATGACGGACTATCAGTTGCTGCTGTCGTGAACAAAGACAAAAACATCGAACAGACTCAGAATAAGTGATATGTACAGCGCATCCTGATAAAGTCTCTGGAACCAATAACTGAAACCATACCTCGCAAAAACCTGATTCCTTTCAGCCACGCTTCAAGAAAGATGTCCAGCGAGAAGACACAGATTTCGTCATTAAAGAGTGAATGTGCTTTGTTTTCCCGTCTCTACTTTGCTTGCCAAGCAGGAGTCGGTGATGTTGATGACTTTTTCATGCATGAGAATCAATGATGGCCCCGTCTCAGAAGGGAAAGCTTCGAGAGCGCACCAAATGTCTGGAATAGAGTGAAGTACACAAGAAGTTCAAGTTAAAGTCTTTGATGGCGCCAAGATCAGGACATTCCAGAAGTACTGTACTGATGTATTCATACCCTAAATCATGTTGCAACTAGAGACTGTGCAGCGTCTGGACATTGTGTGGGGTGTCTATGAAGCGGGATCTCTAAAACAATCAGCCCGGGATAACAGAGTGATACGCATCCGCATGAGAGTTGTGGCCAATTGATCACTCCCCAAGAATTGTTCAAGCTTTCTGAAGGTTAACGACAACAAGCAGGAAATGTTCACATTCGTTGCAGGTGAAATCTGCAAAGCTGACATCCAAGACAAAGAGCTAATCAAAACTGTTGACAAGAATGTTCAGTCTGTTTCCGCAACGTGTAATAAAACCGATTTGCAGCCATGTCGTCACAAAGAGGCTGATGGACGTTTTCTCCTGCACGTGACTCATGCTGTAAAGAAAGGCCATCTGGATTCATGATTCGAACCGTAGACACTGATGTCGTTGTTCTCCCAATCGCCTTATGTCCCAAACTTGGAATCAGAGAGCTATGGATAGCATTACCATTTCATGCATTTACCGGATACGATACGGTGTCGGTATTCGCGGGCCGTGGAAAGAAGACCACAAGGGAGACTTAGGACGTAATGCCAATGGTCCTTTATTCCATTGAGCTGTCAGAAGATCACATTGCTCAGCTGGAGCGGTTTGTTGTAGTAATGCACAAGAAAACATGTGATCTGAACAGAGTAACTGAATCCCGCAAATACCTGTTCAGTCAAAGATCATAACGGACTGAGAATATACCCCTACTCAGATAGCACATCATTTTTCAAGCAGGGTCACTGGGCCCAAGCCATGGCGTAAGATCCAATGCTACTAAACCCTGCCGATTAGGGTTGGATAAAGGTTGACCAGGTTTTGGAACCAGTATGGACAAATTTACCGGAAGCTGCGAAGTCTTGTCGCGAGTTGATCAAGTGTGGCTGCGAGAAGGAGCGTATCGTGCTCTGCATATGTTGCGGGAACTGTCCTCAGTGACGTTGTACGTGTAGTTACTTATCTCTTGCTGTCAAAGTGGAGGATCAACTTTCTGCGAGTTTGTTCGGAGTTAAGGACTGGCAGAACTGATGCTACAGAATCGATTATACAGACGTACGCTATTTGTATCATTCTAATATAATCTTAAGATGAAATTTCTCACAGAAAGATCTTTACAAACTTGAAGTTTACTTCTTCCGTTGTTGAACATTCGTGTTTTAATTATTGATTTTACAGTGCTGTCTTTTGAGTTAATAGCACATTTACTGAATATACATACATGTGCATTGGTATGTACTAGAGAAACCATTGGAACCACGGGTTAAAAACCACGGGATCACAGGTGATATATATCTGCATAGACTGCCATTGTATGGTATTTTCTTTTAAGTTTAATGAGTGACCTCGAAGGAAAAGAACTGGGTGGGGTGGCTATGTCCGCCAACCGCTCCAGATAACTGTGGTTTGATTGCCATCACGACCTTTGCAGAGATTTTTTTCTGTGTTTTAAATAAATTGTACAGACAAATGTATACAGACCTACGGTAGGAAAAGTTTTCATTCGTTCGACAAGGGCAATTCATTATGGAGAAAGGTTTTGAATGTCACTGTTCTTTATTATTGATATTCATATTGCTATTATCACTCATATACTGATTACACATCAACCAGATATACATAAATGGAAAGAATACCGCTGGTTCCCAAGTGTTGGATGGGTGGTTGTGGAGGGCGGGGGGGGGGAGGTGGAGTATTTATGGGAGAAGTACACTCCTGTTTGACTGTTGATTCACAAATATGGCCACCACTCTTATGAAGTTTACCAATATTAAACTGACTTACATCTAAATTATATTGTTATGGTTATTTTATGATGGTTAGTACACAAAAGGTATCCTTTTGTTGGGGGTGGTTATAACATTTGGAAAAAAACTTTACATGTATTTTTGAAGGTGGTCTACCTTCCGGGGGCATCATTGTGCCAATTTTGACGCTTCTATCACAAAACCGAATATTCAGACAATATTTTACATAAAACTACAAGACTAATATAGCGAGTTCAGACCCTCTATCTGTGCTTATGCGAGAAAGCTGTTCCGTTCTTTATGTGATGCTGTGGATAACAACAAACTTCATGAGTTTCGAAAAACTCTAGGATATATTCATCTGAGTAGCCAAAAACGTTTCGATCAAGCCATGATCAGGCGACGGAGAATGGACCATACTCGATTAACTCACGAATATTTACTAAAAAGGAACGAACCCAAGGAGTATTCCATTCCACGAAGATCTCACAGTGAAACATATTCTGATCGATTGTATAGACTTTAAGATTGGATCTATATATTGCCGCTTAACTCTACCAGGGCTGCGGGCTATCATGCCCTACCCTACCAAACTTTCTAAACTATCTCCGGAACGACCAAATATTGAGAGCTGATACTCCCTGACGTTGTAGTTTATCATATTGAGGTTTTGAGCCTATTTGCATAACCCGCCGAATAGTGAATAATGGACAAGTTCAAACTGGTGGCCATGTGGGGTACAAGAAAAGTGATGTTTTCGTCATTATTCTTCAAACTTCCTGCGTTTTGATAGGGAAGGTGAACATAACTATTTTATTTGACATCCGATTCAATTGATCACATTAATATAAATACACATTTAGTTCTCATAATTATCATGGTTAAAGCCTGATTAGATTATGTGCCGAATTACCATTCAGTATTTGAACTTGGTCCAATATTCTTCACAAAGAAGCGGGTGCAATTTAGCTCTCCGACTAAAAAACTTTGAACGCCATTAACCTTTCCAAGCTAATTGGTTTGTCAGGACAGGGTTATGGCAAATCAATAAACTTGTTCTTCACTTATATAGAATATGAAGCTCAGAATGGACAACAAGAAAAACTTTGTGTGGGAACTCCCCCTAAAAAATCTTCTCTTAATATTACGAGCTTTTCCACCAAAGTCCTAGGTTCTGCTTGAAGGCATGGGGAAGATCAAATGCAATAACAATAATGTCTGTCAATACAAGTCACCAAATGATTGACGTGAGGAATGCAAACTTACATGTATGGAAAGTGTCATTGCTAATATTCTGCCACAAAAATAGAATGGAAAAGTGCCCAGAATTGTATATAAATTGAAATTACCCTCGGAGTCATGATTCTTGCACGAGAGTAATAGATTTGAATGTTATGCTGCGTAGCTATGGTCATGTCTGCAACAGGTAATCTCCAAATGGGCAATTATGTTTGGCTGGCCCAACAGGTAACAGTGTCAACAAGTCTTTTGTAAATTTGTCTTCATATATAGTTATCATTAGTATATTCCCAGTTCATATATTTTCTGTATCTATTCTCGGTATTTTCTAACCTGGCCCATCTCTATGTTCGATTAATTACAATCTGAGTACAATTTGGTAACACATATGAATCTGATTAACCTGATCAGTTTCACAGTGACCCTGACGTTTCTTGTCCATCAAGGCATGAACATGCTATACTATATTTCCCCCAGAGAATTACCAGTTTTTATCTCAGTCATTGCTACAATTGAATCAATGTATTCATCAGTGTGGTGAAATAAAGCGATATCCCTAGACATATCTGTGGAATGTGCAGAGAAGGTAAGAAATGAGAAGAATGTGATAAAGGTACTGGTGTAAAATATTCGGCCTTGAGGATGTTGTTCTAGTAATCTGTATAGAGTAAATATACATTTTCAGCATACTTGATAGGGATAGTGTAGTCACGTCATTCAAGCTGCTACACGGACATGTACAAAGGTACAGGAGAGAGAGAGAGAGAATTAAGGTTTAATGTCGCGTTCAGCAATAATTCAGCTATATAGCGACGATAAAACGTACTCAAGTCAATAACTTAGTAACCCAACGCATTAAAACATACACACATTAAAACTTATGTAACAAGCCGATTTCTCTTAAATAACTAAAAAAGATCTTCCAAAGTAGTCTCTCGATAAAAAGCATCTCTTACAATATTAAAATCTATGCATTCGATAAGAATATGTTTCACCGTGAGATCTTCACCGCATGGAATACAACTTGGGACTGGCTGTTTTATTTTAGTAAATGGAAGCATCATAACATCCGAGAAACCATCGAGAATTTTGGGAGGTATTGGGGTTTAATGCAGTATAGGTTTGTTGGGTCATGTGAAATTTTCCCCGATATACTGCGTTATTTTGTTCGACCATCTTGTCACAACTCTCATGGCTGATAATAATAACGCAGATCATCCCGATGAAGGAAACTATTACCAAATCTTCGCAGGTATCACCATCGACTGACTTTCTATTTGTTATGTAAACCTGTGCATCACCTATCGCAAATAGTGTGACAAGGGTTGCAAATTATACGCATGCAAATTAAAGTGAGTATTCCTAATGACGTTTAGACGCTATCACTTCCTTTAATTACCTATATTTTTATAACCAACAAACTAATATGGGGCACCCTGATCAGAATAAACATCCACTCCAATTTCAGTTTCTGTACACGGATTGAAAGTTTTGAGTAAATAACTTCTCCAGCCAAGTAATCGGTAAATGTTTGCTCACATTACCGTCGTTGACGCCTGGAGCACTGTGTATGGATGTGCGTAAGTCAACAGACACCAAGATGCAATTTCTCACATTACTTGTTCACAGTATGATCTTATTATATCTTACACACAACCGAAGATTTGCGATGCTTATACACACATTCGGAAATAATTGGAAATATACTGCCACTTCAATAAATTAACCAGCCATCTATATTCAGTTCAACTTTTGTTCTGATCGACAAGCGTTCTGAAGTTATCAACGCGACCCGAGATAAGTGCTTCAGCAACTAAATGGAACACTTGTCGAGGTTGGGGCAGTTGTGTCATTAGCAGTTAACTAATGACACTGTGGTTAACTCAGCATGCGAAGTCAACCGCTTTAGATGGCGGCTCTACATGTAGCGTCAACCATTAATAACCCCGCTGCGACAATTTGCTGTTGCATTTTCTTTTGTCACACTTGTGTCATTAGCGGTTGAAAGAGCTCATCTCAACCAATAAGTCCATCCGGCTTTAGGTATGTTATTCACTCTCACGTGAAGGAGTGCACTGCATAAACGAAATGATGATCCGACCTCAAGAATGATAGCCCCTCCTTTCAGGCATTATTATCCTGCATATACGAATGATGCTCCGACTCTGATAGTGCCCCCCATGCATCATTTTCCGGCAAAGAAGGATAATGGTTCGACTCCCTGGACTGAGAGTCTCCTGAAATATAATTGTCCGGTATATAGGAATGATGGTCCGACTCCCACGAATGATGGTCCGCCACAATGAATCAGAATCAGACAAAATGTTTGAATGTTGGAATATGATTCCTGGTTGATGGATCATCATGTACCAGTCGGGTGAGTTGGCTTGAGGCAGAGCTATCGTTCCTGGGATCGGACAATCATTCGAATATACCGGAAAATTATCCCAGAAACGGATTCGAATTTGAGGTGATAGGATCATCATGGTTATATGCGGGCAAATATTCCTGGAGGATGGGGTACTAAGAGTGACAGAGACGCCTCTTATCGTCACAATGAAATGGCGATATTACCTGAAAAACTGACAAACTGCTGATGACACAATTGTCCCAATTGTGACAATTGTTGATAAAAAGGATCGACGAACGGGAAAGTACAACACGCACTACACATGAACCGTATTTTCTGCCTAGGGTCGATATATGGCACAAGATCCAAGCCATGAAATTCCATTTGCCCAACCATAATATCCCTGCCTTATCACGACAACAGTTATAACGCTCATGGCAGCCTAATAGGTATCTGTCTTCGCCATGTTAGCTGCCGACTAGATATCGGTTTTGAATGAGTCCAAGAAAATGACGGTGTGTTCATCAGAGAGTGGCCTCACAGTATATGTATATTGGAGAGACTATCTTTATCTGTAGATATGACTAAAAATATGTCCTTTTACAGACAAGAATAAATTTGTCAGAAGTGAATCAAGTATTTATGTCTATGTAGATGATTATCTTAGTGATCGATGAAATTCATCTGTCATTACTTTCACAGAAGGAGATTATGAATGGTACAGAGTAAATGAATTATCATAGGCACAAATTATGTGGCGTTTCTCGAAATCTGAATACACTTTATGCATATGTATATAGGATTGATGTATTCTTCAAATTATCTTGCAAACGAAACATAGCAGTGGTTCCATGATTCTGTAAGTGCATTTAAAGAAAATATTAACGGTATCATGTTTACTTATAATGGCCTCCTGCATCCAATGAGTAAACACTTATATACCAGAACGTTTGTATTCGGAAGCCAGAAATGATCGATATGTTGTTAAAGAGATTGCAACGCTTCCGCAGTTTTTTCTACGATGTTGGCCATTGTGATGTTTATTTTGCATAATTCTCACAAGAATGAACTTATATTAGCACCGCAGTGAGGGCTGTATAACCAATGCACCTATAGCCCTTTCCTGAAAGTGACTGATCTCCCCCTGAATGAATGCCGCTCTTTGAGGTTAGAGGTATGAAAAGCTGCTTCCGGGAAGTAGTCGCCTCGGTTTCACTTTTACCAAAGGCACCCGCATTTATTTTGTATAATATGTTGATAAAATATTCCAGAAAATTTGTTTGAAAAACTAATCTGCTTATATTTTCTACATTAACCGATAGATCATGTACACGTGTACATTAGTAAGTTAATTCTCGAGAAAAATATAGAGTATTTAATTACTAAAACTTTGGTACTTATCGAAAGTTATCTACATCAACACGCCCCTAGAGGAACAAGGGAGATAAAAGCCTTTCCGAATTGGGCTATATCACATTCATACACGGATTTCTTTTTCTTTAGAATCTAACAATGATTATGGATAATTTAGTGTTCTCTGACCAGTTGTTTGTCCAAATGGCTCCTACATAATATGCTCTCGCAGCAGGTACGGAAGGTACTTCACCTACATTGTTTTATATAACACTTGTCTTTTTATGAGGTTATACTCCAATTACTCATCGTCTTTACTACCTTTATGTTTAGTGAGTTTATATTTATCACTGTGAAGTATGAATTTCTGTGCTCCGAGCAGTTGACTAGTATTAGCAACCGAAGTCCAGCATTTAGTAACTTTTAAGAAGTTGCCATGCAGAATTTGTTAGTATCTACCAAATTCTAAAGGCAACTCGAACAATATGCTCACATTAATTGTATAGGCAGATATTTGGCCAATCAGCACTGAAAATACGCTAAATCTGACAACGAAACTGTTCACATTTGTAACAATTTTCAAATACTTCAAAATACAAAAATCAGAATATTAAAAAGTTAGTAGATTTGTCACTATGAGAAGAAAACTGTTGAATAATCATTTGAGCGAAATCCTCCGGGACTTCGAAAGACAGTAGCATTAGATTCATGATCCTCTCATATAGAGCTGATAATGTAAGCGTTAGGAGCGGATGGAGATGTTCAGTATGTATGTTAATAAACCAGCCATTTACTTGTAATGCGTGTTTCGAAACATGAAATGATAGTCCTATGTGCAAGTAGACCTACTTGTAATTATATTCCTGGTCTACTTGTTGACACTATTTACTGAAAATCGAATCTGATGTCTGCATTAACCCTATCTGGCCTGGGCTTTTTGGGACCTGTCCATTATTTTTCTTACTCCTTGGGCTAGGGGGCTGAAACTTACCATACTATATCCTTGGATCAAGCTATATGAGAAAATGTATAAAAATCCAAGATGGCTTTCTTTGATGACGTCAAAAGGCATTTTCTGTTCGATTTTTCGATGTTTTTATTTATGCAATTTCTCCGCTAGAACTGCATGATAAATTAGTAAATATTAATGTGATGTGAAACAAAATAGATTTTGCCCAATTTCCATCGCGAAAAGGCAGAAATTATGAAGAAATATGACTAAAGCATCACTTTTCTGGCACCCTAGGTGGGCGCCATCTTGAATTTACCCATGATCGTCTGCTCGGAAGGTTATGCAAATAGGCTCAAAATGACCCCAATATGATAAACTATAAAGTCACGGAGTTTCAGCTCTCCATTTTTTGTCGCTCCGGAGATAGCGCAGAAAGTTTGGCAGTGGGGGCCATTTTGCCCCCCCCCCCCCCTCCAGTCCTGGTAGGATTAAAAACTCGGAATGTATCATGAGTAGCATCATTTTATATTCCAAACGAATGGCACGCCGGAAATCTACGGTGACATCAATATATGCTTATAAGTTTATCAAAATACAAGGTTCATTAGCTGCCCAAGGTTTATCCGCGGTAACTCATCTTTTTAATTGACGTTCAATTGAAATGACATTCATAAGACTGCTGTATCAAAACAATGTCTTGTTTATCTCGTCTATGAATGTTTGCGTCTTGTTTTAATCTAAAACGTGATGTATCTATTGTCATCAGTAGTACTAATGATTTGTCGAATGATAGATGGCGTCTGAACAAATTACTCAAGGCAAATGCACAATCCTTAACCCGAACATGCTTGATATGAAATCACATGCCCGACCTGAAAAGCTTTCCCAAGATTAAGCTGATGATTGTGAAGGACTGTTTCATTTCGAGAGAAGATAGTATATGTGGCTTACATTTTGTGATTTAGTGAATTCCTACACTTACCATTGTTAGGAAGTATTTTCACCGTTGTTTGTATGCTATATAATCAATAATGTTTTACCATAAACTTCCACAGTATACCCTCTCTGGTAATGAAGTTATCCAATAGACTAATTAATCGGAGACAGCCTTTAGCCTCATCCCATTATACCGACTAATACAATGGATGAGCTGGAATCTGCCCTGGTGGCTATCCATTTAGTAGTTTTAAGTTACAATTCGCAGACAGATTCTCTTCAATTTGGCATCATTCAGGAAGATCAGTCAATGTATTCTATGTCATTTTAGGCTGGCCTGACACGTACACATCTTAACTATTGGTTAGCTGTCCCTTTCAGTCAATCACCAGATATGTGGCGGTGATCTCTCTTCTAATGATGGTTGATCAGAATAGGTTTAAATGGACAAATGAATGAGTCTACTTCTTACATGGTTTAATCAGGACTCAACTAATCGAAGATTTATATGGTTAAAATTATACGAAAAATCCAACCAATTGCCTCATTGAAATATTCAAGTTTCAGGTCGATGATATAAAATGTATAATTTATATTCAAGCAATCGTATGCCTTCATGTACTTTTAGTGCAGGGAATCCAACTTTAAATGTAATCGCACTGCAATTTTCTCTTCTTAGAAATCTAAATCCTCAAACCTAGATCGGTGTGTTCATTACAACTAAGAAAGTGGATTTCGAGTTACTGGAGTTTTATTAGTGCTGTATGGCCATCAAACTCTCACCAGACATCAATTTCTCCCGCCTCTTCGATCAAGAATTTCTGTGACCTTACTCAAAACAGAAACTTCAAATCCGATATTCAGTAGCATGCCGTCGTCCATAGAAATACTTATCTATAAGATTTCAAACGGGTATAAGCAATGAGTAGTAGGATTTAACGTCGACCTTATTCAAACTTATTTCAGTCATATCACGACGGTGCCTACATGTACCAGAACACGAGAGTGCTCACAGTTCCTATTACCCTGGATACTGATCAGCCCAGCGAGTACAGCACCCGGCCACCCATCCAACAAACGGGTATAAATAGAGCTATATGTATAATACAAGCGTCAGATCCGACATTTCAACAGCCTACCGTCGTTCATGCATAATTTCTGCGTCCATAATCTGAATACCTAATTCATAAATGCTAGCACCAAAATTCGAGTAGGTATAACCGACATTTTCACCTTATGCGTAGAAGTATAAAGTATTTTATTTCACATCAGATTTTGCGACAAAAATTGCATAAGTAAACAATTCGAAAAATCTGTAGAATAGGACACCACTGTGACGTCATCGGAGTATCCCTCCTCTTGCATTCCGTTACATTTTCTTGTAAAGCTTGTCCCCAAAACTGGGAAGTTTTAATCCTCTGGTTTAAGGGGTAAGCAAAAATATTCAGGGGAATGCTCCACTCTCAGGTATCGCATGACAAGTAGATCTCGTGGATTTCGGATCATCATCCCCTCCACGTTTTTACCAATCAAGCTATGACGTTACGGGGTGTTTTTGTAGGCATGTGCATCCAGTAATAATATTATCATGTAACTTATCTGCTTAGATCCGATCAGATTCCTGTGATGTCGCATTCAAGGTCCTCACAGTTCGCGCTCTGGTGCTCCACGCATTTATTGATGCCTTCATTGGACACGTTCTCTAAGAGTCCCTCGATCTATAGCTACATGCATGCTGATTTTAGCCCTGCTCTGGTAGTACCCACCACTAGCGAATTATACTAAAACCACCAGCCAATGACAGATTTTCCATGAGATGTGGGAGGAGCTATGGCGATAAGAGATATCTCCAGTGGGCTGCAGGTCGCTTGCAGTTATACGGGCCTTATTTCTCAGGCCTCAATCGAGGCCTGTGTACCTGTATACAGATGTACATGGCTACTTCACACAGGAGTGTCTTCGAAGAGCAGGCGTGCATTTCAGAGCTTCTTGGGAAACACTCTGAATCTGTAGGATTAACGCCCGATCTGTATGGCTGCGGTCATACATGCACATGTTTCAGACTGAAGTAGGCGTTGCAAGTGTAGAAGTAGACTGAATTTCAACGCTAAACGGTGCTTATTGAAACCCCTGCTCGAAAACTTCTCTACAGACAGGGTTCTTCGTGTTAAAATCAATTTCGAATAACCTCCATTATTAGTGGATAATCCTGTCTCATATAAAGAGATACCTGATGAAAAATTATGAATAAAACTGGGAAGTATTGCAAAGTAATTTCGCATAGATATTGATAATGATAAATTCAGGCAATTCTATAAACAACGAAACATCCAAACGATGATGACCTATTCTATTGAACACCATGAATTTCAACGCTAAACGGTGCTTATTGAAACCCCTGCTCGAAAACTTCTCTACAGACAGGGTTCTTCATGTTAAAAGTAATTTCGAATAACTTCCATTATTAGTGGATAATCCTGTCTCATATAAAGAGATACCTGATGAAAAATTATGAATAAAACTGGGAAGTATTGCAAAGTAATTTCGCATAGATATTGATAATGATAAATTCAGGCAATTCTATAAACAACGAAACATCCAAACGATGATGACCTATTCTATTGAACACCGATGAACAAAGATGTTCAGAGGAGGCATAGTAGTGTAGAGACTCGAGAAATCTTAAGTCGATACATGTCTATACGGTATGTATCTTTTGCTATCTAGTTCGTCGGTGAGACTTTTTCGAGTTTTTAAGTATCCATTGCATTTGATATCTGAATTTCTTGAAATTCCAGCATAATTCCCCCAAAGTGATTTAACTGCTTGCCGGGCTCTTGTTAACAAAGTGGACATAAATTTAATTTTCCACCTTTTGGAACCAGCTATAAATATAGCCCTGTATTGGGTTATGCATTTTGGTCCAGTACAATTTTGGTATATCGTTAGGTGTAGTAGGAATGGAAATATCCTCCAAAACAATTCCAGTGGAGGAGTAGATAGATACAGAAGAATGTGGAATAGCTGTACTTAACTCTTCAACCAGCACCTGGTACCGGTAATAGTGATATTTACATACAAATATCTATTGCTTAGAGCCTTCTCTGCTGGAACATTAACGAAAATACTTTAAATTTATTTCTTGCACCATTGGGTCTCTCGATGTTTGTTTTGCTTGGGGAAGGGTATTTCTGTAGATGTGGCGGACAGTATCAACAACCTTACCTTTGACAAGATTCAACTAGTCAACGAGTACTGTAGATCCTACTTTTTCTCTTTTCTACTACTCAACCAGGTGCTGACCAAGTGCGCTAAAGATTATACACATTCATCGTCAAATATATTTTAAATATGAATACAATAGTTTCACTGAAAAGATTTTACTTTCTGTAGGGCTGGCGCCAATAGGGTGGACAGAAGTTCTGAAACAGCTATAAATCCAGGTTACTATCTTGATTTTTGGATTTTAGATATATCGGTGTGAGTGGCTGAAAACAAGTTTGCACACATTTTGGAAAGATTATTCGACGTAAGGCGTGTGTCAGAGTATATTCTCTAGAGGAGTAAATAGATGTTGAAGAAGGTTTCGATATACTTATATCCTTCTCCTGCACATGTTGTTGTACTGTACTTCTCACATGGACTTGTTAAATCATGAGAGCACGAAACAGAAGTGAAAACCACACCATTAGGCTGTGCCACTTTCCATCAATCTGAATTATACGCAATACGGAAGAAACTCCAGCAAAATATTTTAGAAAAGGTTACGTTATAAATATTGGTAAAGGCGATTAATTTTAACCAAACAGTTGACAATGAATTTTAAATAATTTCCCAAATTTATTTTCATGTTCAAACAAAGATAAATTTGAAGAATTGTTTAATAATTTTGGGAATTGTTCAAGATTCATTGTAAACTGTATGTTTAAAAATTAATCGCCTTTACCAATATATGGAAACCTTCCATTTCTGTATTTTGCAAGAGCTTCTTTCATATTTTGTATAATTTAGATTGACCGAAAGTGTCACTGCCTAATGGTAAGTTTTTCACTCTGTTGTTGTGTTTCAAGCTTGCACGTTGATCACTTTAACATTTACTCAAGCTCCCGAACTGATTGTACTGCACGAATGTCATTCTCTTGATACGTACGCCTTATGCAAAATACTCTGCAACACTCGTTCCACTACTCAAAGTAATTCGCAAATGTTCAAATATTTTCGCGATCGCAGTTGTCGCTGTTGCTGTCGTTGCTATTCAAAACCTTTTCTCAATTGTAATAATATAAACTTTCCTATAATCGGCGGTATTCCAACCTTCCTCACTTTGTCTGATTGAATAAAACCATACACGAAATTCGATTGAGCAAATCTTGTAGAAACAACATGGTGACTTTTGGTGAAAGTAAAAGAACAACAAACACGGCAATTTTTTTTGTTTATATAGGTCTATGTTAGCTTCCCTAACACAAAACACATATATCTCATACTATCCGTACATTTAGGGGTATTTAGTTGATGTTGTACTCGAACCAGGATCGATATTGATAGAAGTATATCTGAAAAATAAGCCCCAAACATAGATATAAATATAGCCGCGAGCGGCAATGCAGGGGGCCAAGATACAGTCCAGGATTGGCCTCCTTTAAAAAACACTTTTTCTTGGTCAGCAGCACGTGGGAAACACGTTTCTGGCGAGTATGAAGGTTAAAGTAAGTCATATACAAGGCATTTTTATGACATCCATTGTCATTGTGGTGTATAAAAAAGGTGGGAGATAATTATATTTTTGAAAAAAAAAAATGATTCCCACCTTTTCATATATTTTCATAAACTATCTATTTATCTATGTATCTATCTATACAAGAAATATATATAATAACCACAACAACATCCATAAAGACTCTTCTTTCTCCCCAAACATCGGGACACCCTAGTTCAAGTTTCACAAGTTCCCTAATTCCAAGTTCCAAAGTTCCAAGTTCCAGGGCTGTAGTTCCAAGCTCCAGTTCCCCAAAGCCCCATCTTCAAAGTTCAAAAGCTACAGTTCAAAAGCTCCCAGACCCAACTACTCTCAGATAAAAAGGCCTGAGGGGTAATAAATGACAAGCTCCATATGGTTTTAGAAAGATCGCTACCGATACTGTTCAACATCTAGTACTAAACCTCTCGTAATAAAGGGCATGTCGCCTAATAACATTTTTTTACAATACTTGTTTATGTTTTGGTACATTTTTAGCATCTGTCGGTCTTTTTTTTGTACCCGTCATTACCGTTCGGGGGTAAGTGTGCATAGAAATTGAGCCAAGCAGAATATTTAGATCTATCATATAAAATTGGCAATATTTGATGCTGACAGTGTAGGCCTACAATGTATACTCGAAGAAAAATAAGATGGATTAAAAAAGTTATTAAACTTCACACACATTTCTTTGTAAACGTCGCATATCTTTTATGTATATAGACCCCTGGCGGCTAATAATTGAAAGTTGGCATGATCATTTGCCCCTGAAAACTTAAAATGACTCGAATATAAATGGTGCAGCTCTCCATGCTGATATACAGAAATGATAAATAAATCATACAAATCTGGAGTCGGAATCAATCTCTTATGTTTCCTCTTGTTAGCCTTTGTTACACCCTTTATACATCTGCGACATCCCTTGTGTTCAGTTCCTGTGTAATTTAAGAAAATTAAGCCTTTCGATGATTCACGGATATCAAATTACTGCACCTTTCCCTGGATCCAATCAGGAACCAGCCTTATCCTGTTTGTAAGCAATTTTATTACATCCATATCTCAAGTCCATTCTGATGAGGCAAATTCCATTATTTGATTTAGTGAATTCCTATCCAGAGTCTACTTCTCAGGGATTCCCCACTTGCACTGTCATATATCCATCACTATTACGCACCCAAAGTTATGTTGTGTCTATATTCTGGATTATCACTTTGTTTCATGTGCAGTCATTTAGATACCTGGCAGCCTTTGACTTATCTTATGTACATATTCTCACTAGGTCCCCCACAACCTGTGTAAACACGGTAATCTGATCAAGGAATATAATCAGTTTATTGTCAATGTGTGTAATTCTAATAGTACAGGGGCGCCAATTGTGTGTGCTGGGAATGGAGGGGGGTGGGGGCGTCAATTTCACGCTTCAACTTCACGATGGTCGCTTGCGACCACCGATAGGTGGACTTCCATGGCTCTGTACAAAACAATTCAAATTTTCAAAAGTCGACAAATAGAAATACGAAGCTGCGCATTTGAAAACCCCTCGACTCTGGGCGCCAGCCATTCATAATTTATTCAATTTGAACCAAGGTGTCAGGAACACCAAGCTGTCATGTGATCAATATACAGATTATCAAAAATGTTGCAATTAGAAATGGCCCGTAAGGTTTCCATCCAATCAGAGAAACTAATATTCATTACATAAGTCTCCAAATTTTACTTCGAGCTTTTGAACGGTATCGGAGATAAACAGCATTAATGATGTCGCATAAATTAAAGATGGCCACCCATTCTTCCCGCCACTCTGAGGGACTGATATGGTTATTCATTCATGCAAGTCTCCTATAGGGGTAAACAATCGAAACAATGCTGACGATTATATGAATTACATAACTGAGAAATCTTTGAAATGAAACTAATTGCCATCCATTCATACATATCTCTAATTTTGGGTGCTGATGTGTAAGTTAATTGCGGTAATTCGATATATATGGGGTTACCGGTATCTAGTGATCAATGCGACAGTCCGAATCATAAGGAGAACAAGACGGATATATGATGAATACAAAAAATCTTATGACTGGTCGCATTTGTCATGTTTGTAAAAGAAAGTTCAGTCGCGTATCATCGGCTTATTGCCGATGTGTTGACCGGATAGCCCCAGTCAAATCATACCACGATACTACATTTGTTAGTACACACATAGCTCAAAAAGTTCTGTTTCAACAGAATATTTAGCAAATCATCCAATTATTTCTGCATAAACGCATGGTAATATACTCTTTACTTACTTTCTCTGAACCCACAGCTATCCTGACGCGTATTCACGGTCTTCCGACCTCCAAAAATCTGATAAGATGGGCATTTGAATTTGGGAGAGAAGGATGGTCACTTTCTGTGAGCTATCCCAGCGAAGTTTCACAACAAAAGAAACAGATCGATTGTAAAATTATAAGAGGGAAGTGTGTAATCTCAGTTCCTCTACAGAGGATGGATAGGAATTTCTTCCATTTAAAGTTATTGGCGATCTATGCTATCCTGAAGGATGTTTTCACAAACTTCTAATCCCCCCAAAAATTGGTTCCAGTAGGTGTTAGATGCGGCTAATTTTAATCTGTACTCCATAATCAGTGAGCTTCACAACAATTCAAAACATGTGTTGAACAGGCTAGACAGAAGCATTATAATAAGTAGCATTATAATAAGGGCTGATTAAAATGGCATATGTGTTATGCCTCTTAAACAACCAGATGTGTATCATATCTGGGAGTTTTTGAACTGTAGCTTTTTAACTTTGGAGGTGGGGCTTGGGGGAACTGGAGCTTGAAAATTTGGAGGGGGAGCTTGGGGGAACTGGAGCTGGGAACTTGGGAACTTGGAACTAGGGAACTTGGGAAACTTGAAACTTGAACTAGGGTGTCCCTCAAACATCTGGTAACCATAGTATGAAATTATAAACAATTAACTTAGTGGAGGGGAGACTATTTAATCCAGAATTTGTGATCGGACGTGAAAAATTCGCTGTCTTTTAAAGTATTTAGCCTGACGAACAGAATCAGTTTCGTCAAATAAAAAATATTTATCTTCTTTAGATTAAATACTTACCTAAACTTCTCATTACATTTTGTAAACGAACAGGCCTTGAATTGTCAGCTAAGTTAAGTTGAACAACCTTCTTGGAATCATTTTCACGAACCACGGTCAATATCTGTTTCTATCTGTTGTGAAATTGATGTCTCAGTTTCTGCATGTTGTGAAACTGGATTTCTGCCTCTTGTGAAATTGATGACTGCATGTTGTGAAATTACTTTGCATAGTCATCGATGTTAAATGTGAAGGGTGGTTCAGAATAGTGAATCGAGGTTGCTAACTATTGTGAAATACTAAAATTTATTTACGGTGTCGACGAAACTAGGTCACCCTGCAAGCTCTATCAGGCATTTTTTTTCTGATCCGTGGCTCTCCACTCCGATAGAGAGTAGCGCGAAGCACCCCGAGGAAGGATGCCTGCTGGTGTGGTATTCGTGGGTGGAAATTAACATTTAAGACATAATAAGGCTTTTGTGCTCATATCCATTTAGGTACTCGAAATATAACAAAGATACAAACATGAGCTTCAACGTATACAGCAATGTTGAAACCTATTTCCAAGAAATGCGAAGCCCTTGTCGGAACGACATAAGAAAGCAATTTTTTTTATATTCCTGTATATTACCGAATCAAATTATTTAGCATTTACAGTTTAACGAAACATATTTTTTTAATTCTACAAAAGTATTTTCGCATTGAACATCGATTCGTTTAAACCAAAGAATGATATTGCATCAAGCCAGAGTTTCTCAATATATTCAGGAAATATGTCTTTCAAATATAAATGACTGGCAGCTTGTCTCTGACAATGTTTAATGGCAAAGATCTGGCCTGTGCTGGATTTGTCCCAGAGACAGAGTTTAATGTTTGTTTACAGAGCCATAAAATCCACAGGACTCCAATTATAAATTAGCTGAGATGTCCAGTGCAATCTATCAAAGTATTATTAATGAGTAGTTCCATCAAGTCAGACAGCCAAGGACCAGGTCAGATTTTATTATCTACATTGGGAAAGGATATGCTTTGGGCCAGCTGCCAGTCACCACAGTTGCTCTCAGAATATACAATGTACATCTGTTATCAATTGACTAGCTTGAATTTCACATCGGGATATTAGGACTGCAGCTAACGTTAACAACTTTTCAAGATGTAATGTGCTGAAATGTATGGAGGAAGAATAATAAGATGTTGAGAATAATAGTCAGTGTTGAGAAGTATACAAAAAGACTGAATACATTTTTGATGTCAAAATACACTATACAAGTATTATCAATAAACTTAGCACATCAACGCTTACCCTATGAGAACGTCTAGTGCCAGCAGTGTTTGACCAATCGGGATGTCAGACCTTCAGTGCAAAACTGGGAACTGTTTCTGATACGTTTGTGAAGTTTGGATGTCAATGGTGTGATATTGAACAAAACTACTTCTCAAATTATGTAATTTCTGGGATTATTTGAACAAAATCTAACAATTTTGATTCCTCTATAACGGCAAAACTATTAGAGCTACAGAAAAATGGATGGCACACTTGTGAAAGAGCTGCATCTGGAGAACAAAATGCAATTGGTTCGAAGTCTGTATCTGTCATGGTTCTAGAGTTACAGCTCTTGAAACATGCGTTTATTTTGCAACAAAATTCAAAATGGCGGCCAAACCACGTGACCTAGAAGTAAAATTTTTACATATTCGTGATCGCCAACTTGCAATGCATATGTGTAGTCACTTTCCCCATCTAAATCCGTAAAATGAAAATTCGACAATTTTGATTGGTCAATGGCGGCCATCTTGTTTTACGGAACAAATTTTCAAATGCAAATCTGAGAGCCCCAGATCCATTGAGCATGTGTACCAAGGTTCGAGTCAATCGACCCAGTGGTTCCAGAGAAGAAGATCTTTGAAATCATACTTTTTTGGAAGGTAAATCCAAGATGGCCGCCGAAGCTTTTGGCCAATCAGCTTAATTGGGGGATATGCATTAGTTCCAATATGGGTCAATCACCATGTGAAGTTTCAGCGATATCGGTGTATCGGTGTTGACTGTACGAGTGACGTAAAATCTGGTGGAAGAAGAATAATAATAATAATAATAATAATAATACCAATAACAAAAGGTGACCAGCCATACTGGGTTGGCCCCCTAATAATAATACCAATAACAAAAGGTGACCAGCCATACTGGCTTGGCCCCCTAATAATACCCCTAATAAATGGATTTAGAGCTTGAAAAAACACTTTTTCTTGGTCAGCAGCACGTGGGAAACACGATTCTGGCCTTTGTTTGCGCCCCAGATGGCTCCTTCATCGAAATCGAAATGTTAGTAGAATAAAATAGGTAGAGAAAACGGTCCCTGGAGTCCAGACAATGACTTGATGGGAGAAAGTTGAGCTTGGAAATTAGTTGCCCGGAGATAGCGCTTCTCACAGTCTGTTTTTGTTAAGTTTAGTTTCAGCCATAAGCTCAGACCTACTCAAATGTCACGTTCTACCATACCTCTGAAACTAATACTGCGATCATGCTGAAATTTTGCTGTCATCATAGCCGTTATGCAACGAGTATGCATGCCAAATATCAGAATAATCCGACTCGTCGTTCGTGTAATATTACACAAAAGTACTTCTCAAATTAGGCGATTTTCGGCATTATTTGAAAATTTGACAATTTTGATTCTCCTATAGCGGCAAAACTATTGAAGCTACGTGAAAATGGCTGGCATATTTCCGAAAGGGCTACTCCTGGAGAATATAATGCAACAAACTGCAAGGCTGTACCCCCCATAGTTCCAGAGTTATAGCCTGTACAAGATGTGTTCCGTTTCTGACAAAATTCAAAATGGCGGCCAAACCACGTGACCTAGAAGGAAATTTTTTACATATTCGTGATCGCCAAATGGTAATGCATATGTGTAGTCACTTTCCCCATCCAAATCCGTCATTTGAAAATCCGACAATTTTGATTGGTCAATGGCGGCCATCTTGTTTTACGGAACAAATTTTCAAAAGCAAATCTGAGAGCCCCAGATCCATTGAGCATGTGTACCAAGTTTCGAGTCAATCGACCCAGTGGTTCCAGAGAAGAGGATCTTTGAAATCATACTTTTTTGGAAGGTAAATCCAAGATGGCCGCCGAAGCTTTTGGCCAATCAGCTTAATTGGGGGATATGCATTAGTTCCAATATGGGCAAATCACCATGTGAAGTTTCAGCGATATCGGCATATCGGTGTTGACTGTACGAGTGACATAAAATCTGGTGGAATAAGAATAATAATAATAACTAGAACTGCAAGCAGTTGTAATGGCTTCCATATGTAGACTGTTGTTGCAATTGAGATAACAATGTTTCATGCGCAGATACCTATTGTGTACGTTTAGCAGGCCTCTGGTTATCCAGTGAAACGTGCAGGCTCATTCACTCCACTGTTGGAAACATGACAAAAATTCAGAAATGGGTTTAGAGCTTCAAAAAACACTTTTTCATGGTCAGCAGGACGTGGGAAACACGTTTCTGGCCTTTGTTTGCGTCCTAGACGGCTCCTTCATCGAAACCAAAATGTTAGTACGTTGAAATAGGTACAGAAAACGGTCCCTGGAGTCCAGACTATGACTTGATTGGAGAAAGTTGAGCTTGGAAATTAGTCGCCCGGAGATAGCGCTTCTCACAGTCTGCTTTTGTTAAGTATAGTTTCAGCCATAAGCTCAGACCTACTCAAGTGTCACGTTCTACCATACCTCTGAAACTAATAATGCGATCATGCTGAAATTTGACTGTCATCATACCCGTAATACAGGAGTATGCATGTCAAAAATCAGAATAATCCGACCCGCCGTTTGTGTAATATCAAACAAAGGCACTTTTGACACGTTATGCGATTTTTGGCAATCTTCGCTCGTCTATAACTCGAAAACTATCAGAGCTAGACTCTTAAACTCACCAGTTTGAAAAATAGACTAGGATCTGGAGAATACAATGCAACAAACCAGAAGTCTGTATCTATCATGGTTCAGGAGATATAACCCTCTAAACTTTTAATATTTGTCAAATTATGTGATTTTTGTCATTATTTGAAAATACCAAATTCAAGATGGCGGCAAAACCACGTGACCTAGAAACTTAATTTTTGCATATTTCCCTTCGCCATATCATGTAGCATATATCTAGGTATTTGTCTGGTCAAAATCTGCTAATTTCAAATTTGACATTTGGCCTATTTTGGTAGGTCACTTCTGGTCATTTTTTTCTACGCAGCAACTTCTCTTTCGCAAACTTGAACTGCCTGGGACTGCCAACCATATTTGCCAAATATTGAAACAATCGGCATGGTGGTTCTGAAGAAGAAGATATTTTAAAGTTTCAGATAAAATCCAAGATGGCGGCTGAAGCAATTGACCAATCAGAAACAATTATAAGTATGCACTAGTTTTCAACCTGTTCTGTCAGTCTGCCAAGTTTCAGACAAATCAGTCTGATAGCTTCTGAGAAAAATGTGTTTCAAAAATCTGCCAGAATAATAATAATAATAATAATAAAAAGAAAAATCAGAACAATCTTAATAAGTCTTCCAAAGAATTGGAAGCCTTAATAATAATCAGAACAATCTTAATAAGTCTTCCAAAGTCTTGGAAGCCTTAATAAATATACTGAAAATAACGTTTTTTACGTTCTTTTGGTTCGGAATCCCAATAACACCAACTAGAACTGCAAGCAGTTATGATGGCTTCCATATCTAGACTGTTGTTGCAGTTGCGATAACAATATTGCATGCGCAGATACCTATTGTGTTCGTTTAGCAGGCCTCTCGTTATCCCGTGGAACGTGCAGGCTCATTCACGCCACTGTTGGAAACATGACAATAATTCAAAAATGGATTTAGAGCTTCAAAAAACACTTTTTCTTAGTCAGCAGCACGCGGGGAACACGTTTCTGGCCTTTGTTTGCGCCCTAGATGGCTCCTTCATCGAACCGAAAATGTTAGTACGTTGAAATAGGTACAGAAAACGGTCCCTGGAGTCCAGACTATGACTTGATTGGAGAAAGTTGAGCTTGGAAATTAGTCGCCCGGAGATAGCGCTTCTCACAGTCTGCTTTTGTTAAGTATAGTTTCAGCCATAAGCTCAGACCTACTCAAATGTCACGTTCTACAATACCTCTGAAACTAATAAGTCGATCATGCTGAAATTTCACTGACATTATACCCGTAATACAGTGAGTATGTATGCCAAATATCAGAGCAATCTGACACGCCGTTTCTGTAATATTACACAAAAGTACTTCAAAAATCATGTGATTGTCAGCATTATTTGACAATCTGACAGTTTTGATTCATCCATAGCGGCAAAACTATCAGAGCTACGAAAAAATGGATGGCACACTTGTGAAAGAGCTGCTCCAGGAGAATAAAATGCAACAAATTAGAAGCCTCTATCTCTAACGGTTCGCGAGTTACAGCTCTTCAAACATGCGTTCAGTTTTTGACAAAATTCAAGATGGCAGCCAAACCACGTGACCTAGAAACTTAATTTTTGCATATTCATGATCGCCATATCATGTAGCATATATCTAGGTATTTGTTTGGTCAAAATCTGCTCATTTCATATTTGACCTATTTTCGTAGGTCACTTCTGGTCATCTGTTTTCTACGCAGCAACTTCTCTTTAATCACCCTTGAACGGGCGTGGACTGCTGATGATGTATGCCAAATATCTAAAGGATTGGTCTGGTGGTTCTGAAGAAGAAGATTGTGTTAGGTTTCAGGTGAAATTCAAGATGGCGGCTGAAGCAATTGACCAATCAGAAACATTTATAAGTATGCACTAGATTTCAACCTGTTCTGTCAGTCTGTGAAGTTTCAGAGTTGTCAGTTTGATAGTTTCTGAGAAAAATTTGCCACAAAAAACTGGCAGAATAATAATAATAATAAACAGAACAATCTTAATAAGTCTTCCAACGAATTGGAAGCCTTAATAAATATACTGAAAATAACGTTTTTTACGTCCATCTGGTTCGGAATCTCAATAACATCAACTAGAACTGCAAGCAGTTGTAATGGCTTCCATATATAGACTGTTGTTGCAATTGCGATAACAATGTTTCATGCGCAGATACCTATTGTGTACGTTTAGCAGGCCTCTGGTTATCCCGTGGAACGTGCAGGCTTATTCACTCCACTGTTGAAAACATAAAAAAAATTCAGAAATGGCTTCAGAGTTTCAGAAAGCACTTTTTCTTGGTCAGCAGCACGTGGGAAACACGTTTCTGGCCTTTGTTTGCGCCCTAGATGGCTCCTTCATCGAACCGAAAATGTTAGTACGTTGAAATAGGTACAGAAAACTGTCCCTGGAGTCCAGAAAAAGACTTGAATGTAGAAAGTTGAGCTTGGAAATTAGTCGCCCTGACATAGCGCTTCTCACAGTATGCTTTTGTTAAGTTTAGTTTCAGCCATAAGCTCAGACCTACTCAAATGTCACGTTCTATAATACCTCTGAAACTAATAAGGCGATCATGCTGAAATTTCACTGACATTATACTCGTAATACAGTGAGTATGTATGCAAAATATCAGAACAATCCGACCCGCCGTTTCTGTAATATTACACAAAAGTACTTCAAAAATCATGTGATTGTCAGCATTATTTGACAATCTGACAGTTTTGATTCATCCATAGCGGCAAAACTATCAGAGCTACGAAAAAATGGATGGCACACTTGTGAAAGAGCTGCTCCAGGAGAATAAAATGCAACAAATTAGAAGCCTCTATCTCGAACGGTTCGCGAGTTACAGCTCTTCAAACATGCGTTCAGTTTTTGACAAAATTCAAGATGGCGGCCAAACCACGTGACCTAGAAACTTAATTTTTGCATATTCATGATCGTCATATCATGTAGCATATATCTAGATCCTTGTTTGGTTAAAATCTGCTAATTTCAAATTTGACCTATTTTCGTAGGTCACTTCTGGTCATTTTTTTTCTA
>JAVTVY010000946.1:0-35956 GCA_036873755.1 Hanleya hanleyi
GGTAAGCCCATAGGCCTATACTGCATGGCTATGGGGTATAGGCCCTGGACTAATAGTTCGTCCGTTTTCAATATTCTGCGCATGCGCAGTCTGGCCCGTAGTATAGAGAGCAAGCATTTTGGGAGTATGTGGGTGTGTGTTTGGGGTAAAGATGGACCGCTATGGGTCCGAATGGGTCGTGGAAGGTGTGAAAGTGAAGCTTGTGTGGGGTAGAGTCAGAATGGCTTGTTATTAAAATGCAAGTCGCGTCAATCTGCGCATGCGCAGTTGGTTGAAGTAAGTCAAGTGGCCATTTTGGGGCAGTGCAGGAAGGTATTTGGTGTCGAGATTGACCATCCTTGGTCCGATTGTGTCGTGGGAGGTGTTATCTTGTAGCTCTCGGGGTGTACATCCAGATTTGAGGGATGTTCACGTCATCTGTGACGTCATCGGTGACGTCATCAGTAGGAGTAATAGCGAAAGTGGGCATTTTGGGGCAGTGAAGGAAGGTATTTGGTGTAGAGATGGACCATCCATATCTGTCACGCATTATACCATATCTTTGTTGTGTTATACCACATCTGTCCTGCATTATACCATATATATCTTGTATTATACCATACCTGTCCTATGTTATACAATATCTGTCCTGTATTATACCAAATCTGTCCTGTATTGTACCATATTTGTCCTCTATTATACCATATATGTCCTGTATTATACCAAATCTGCCCTGTATTATACATTATCTGTACTGTATTATACCAAATCTGTGCTGTATTATACCAAATCTGTGCTGTATTATACAATATCTGTCCTGTGTTATACCATATCTGTGCTGTATTATACAATATCTGTCCTGTATTATACAATATCTGTCCAGTATTCTGCAATATATGTTATGTATTATACCAAATCTGTCCTGTATTATACAGTATTTCTCCTCTATTATACCATATCTGTGCTGCATTATACCATATCTGTCCTGTATTGTACCATATATGTCCTGTATTATACCAAATCTGTGCTGTATTATACAATATTTGCCCTCTATTATACCATATCTGTTCTGTATTATACCATATCTGTCCTGAATTATGCCATATCTGTGCTGTATTAGGCAATATCTGTCCTGTGTTATACAATATCTGTCCTGTATTATACCAAATCTGTCCTGTTTTGTACCATATTTGTCCTGTATTATACAATATATGTTCTGTATTATACCAAATCTGTGCTGTATTATACAGTATCTGTCCTGTATTATACCAAATCTGTGCTGTATTATACAATATATGTTCTGTATTATATCAAATCTGTCCTGTATTATACAGTGTATGTCCTGTATTATACCAAATCTGTGCTGTATTATACCATATCTGTCCTGTATTGTACCATAGCCGTTGTCGTGAATAACAACAAGTTCAGTTTATTATCCCCAATGTTACATCATACCCAGGCTGGGGGAGCCGCCCTGGGCATGTTTAGTATGTTCACAGCAAAACAAATTGAAATATCAAACACCATGTTTTATTATTTAACGCACCGTCACATTAGGTACAAGTGTTTACTGAGCTCAAGTCAACGATCAGCATGTAGACATATAGAGTATGTACGGCATGTTATGGTATTCATCAGTGCACGGGTGACGCATTCAGCCGAGGGGGTCGGTCAGCTTGGTAACGAAAAACGTAACATTGGTCACCCTCTCCACTGTCCACTTGGTGTTGGGGCGTTGGTGTTGGGCCCATTCCAAGGGATCCACGGTGTCCAGTTTCTCCAGCATCGTTTCTAGCGACACCCGGTTAATGATGGTAAACGGTTGGTCAAATACCTGGATGTTATTGCTCGGGTAAAAGTATCGGACTTGGACTGTCTCCTTATGCTGCAGCACATAACCAAACGCCAGATTTAATTTGAAGGCCGTAGTTTGGTCGTTGAAGATGGCTTCCACGTAGCTACGTAGACGGGCGAGGTCGGTCAGTCGGAAATTGTAGATATCTTGAATAGGGCGATGACGGTTGAAACATTGCCGTATCATGGACCAATGGCGCCGATAGATGTCACTCACTGGATGGGCGTCCTGTAAGAGATCGCTAGGAACATTTATGGGCTCGTCCAAAAAATGTTCGATGTTGTCAGGCGTATGACTCGAAACCGTAACGGTGGGGTCCGGCTGGATATCCAGGCTCTTCTGAACTGTGGGTATAGGCGGGCTCTCCGTCATCGCATCACCAATGGCGTTCGTCTCCCCGGGCTCATCTTCACTGGGACTGACCTTCCGCGGCTCCTCTTCAGTGGAAAGTTGTCGCTCAAACTGTAGAGACGGGGCATGAATCAAACGCTGATGCCGTCTTAACTGACTGCGTCGTTTGAAGAGTTGACCACAATCCTTACATTGTTCCGTCGCGCCCTCGTGAAATGAGCGTTCGTGGCGCAGTAAAGGATCCTTCCGATTAAATGACCGTGCGCAGGTTATAGAAGTATACCGTGCATCGTTGTGGGTGGAGACCTTGTGGCGGTGCAAGTCGTGCAGACGAGTAAACTGCTTCTGGCAAGTTGTGCAAGTGAACATCTTGGTGGTTGACAGAGTGTCACTTCCGCTTCCGTTCACGTGACCGGAACTGACCTTTGGCCCCTGCGCGCGCTACAATACCGGATAAAAATTGCGCGCAGGGGCCAAAGGTCAGTTCCGCTCACGTGAACGGAAGCGGAAGTGACCTCACAGAGGTCATATGCAAATTATTGAGGTCAACAGGTGTCCAAAACCTGGCTGTAAGATGGGGACCCGGATGTAAAACCACAGTACCCGGATGGAAGACGGAGGAACGACGGGAAAAACCCACTTGGAAACCCGGATGTTGACAAGATCCCGGATGTAAAATCCACAGCCCACACATACACACACACACACACGCGCGCGCGCAATGCGGCTCAGTCGTACACCAGTACACCAGTCTCGATCCTCGACTTGAGGTAGAGTGTGCTAAAAATAGATCACCAGCTAGCGTGCTATAAAAGGGAAGCGGCCTGGCCGTTTCATCAGACACTCTGTCAACCACCAAGATGTTCACTTGTACTACGTGCTCGAAATCATTCACTCGTCTGCACGACTTGCGCCGCCATGAGGCTACCAAGCACGAAGGAACCGCCCGGTATAGCTGCACGATATGTACACTGTCGTTTCAGCGCCCGGATCATTTACAGCGCCACACACGTGCACGCCATGAAGTACCCAAGCGTCCATGCGAAGAATGTGGACGGCTTTTCAAACTGACCAGTCAGTTGCTGCGACACCAATGCACACGACACCCTGTTCCGCAGCCACGTTTGCAGGTAGAAGAGCCCGTCGGCACCAATATCGAGACAGGGGGAACTTCCACCCATCGCACGAGGGCCGATGATGATGTCGCCCTAATTCAACAGTCAAATTCCGACGACAAGACCTTGGGCCAGATTTTGTACGACGGAAAAGGGCAAAGTACACTTCGTGGACGAACCCATAAATGTTCCTAGCGATCTGTTACACGAAGACCATCCAGTGAGTGACATCTATCGGCGCCATTGACCCATGATCCGGCACTGTTTCTACCGTCATCGCCCTATTCAAGATATCTACAATTTCCGACTGACCGACCTCGCCCGTCTACGCAGCTACGTGGAAGCCATCTTCAACGACCAAACTACGGCCTTCAAGTTGAATCTGGCGTTTGGTTATGTGCTGCAGCATAAGGACACAGACCAAGCCCGATATTTTTACCAGTAGCAGTAACATCCGGGTATTTGACCAACCGTTTACCATCATTAACCGGGCGTCGCTAGAGGCGATGATGGAGAAACTGGACACCGTGGATCCCTTGGAATGGGCCCAACAACAACGCCCCAACACACAATGGGTCGTAGAGAGGGTGACCAATGTCACGTTTTTCGTTACCAAGCTGACCGATCACCCCCATCGGCTGAATGCGTCACTCATGCACTGATGAATACCATAACATGCCGTACATACTCTATATGTCTACATGCTGATCGTTGACGGCGTCAACGCCAGGTGGTGGTGGTGGTGATGGTGTGAGGATAATAAAACGTGTTTTACGCAATGTGCCTGTTGTTGTTGATGTCTCTTGGTTGTGTTTATTTTGAATGGGTCTGAGCATATTGATGCGATGAGAGGAAGTTTTCGAAGAGAACGTAATTCTACATTGTGCACGAATGGACACAAACAAAAACACACACACGCGCGCAATGCGGCTCATGAAAAACACGGATGTAAGATGAGGACACGGATGTAAAACCACAGTACCCGGATGGAAGACGGAGGAACGATGGGCAAAACCCACGGGAAACCCAGATGTTGAGAAGATCCCGGATGTAAAATCCACTGCACACACACACACACACACACATGCACACACACACACACACACACACACACACACACACACACACACACACACACAATGCGGCTCAGTCGTACGCCAGTACATCTCGGCCCTCGACTTGGGGATAGTTGAAATGAGTGTGCTAAAAATAGATTACCAGGTAACGTGCTATAAAAGGGAAGCGGCCTGGCCGTTTCATCAGACACTCTGTCAACCACCAAGATGTTCACTTGCACAACTTGCCAGAAGCAGTTTACTCGTCTGCACGACTTGCACCGCCACAAGGCCTCCACCCACAACGATGCACGGTATACTTGTATAACCTGCGCACGGTCATTTAATCGGAAGGATCCTTTACTGCGCCACGAACGCTCATTCCACGAGGGCGCGACGGAACAATGTAAGGATTGTGGTCAACTCTTCAAACGACGCAGTCAGTTAAGACGGCATCAGCGTTTGATTCATGCCCCGTCTCTACGGTTTGGGCGACAACTTTCCATTGAAGAGGAGCCGCGGAAGGTCAGACCCAGTGAAGATGAGCCCGGGGAGACGAACGCCACTGGTGATGCGATGACGGAGAGCCCGCCTATACCCACAGTTCAGAAGAGCCTGGATATTCAGCCGGACCCCACCGTTACGGTTTCGAGTCATACGCCTGACAACATCGAACATTTTCTGGACGAGCCCATAAAAGTTCCTAGCGATCTCTTACAGGACGCCCATCCAGTGAGTGACATCTATCGGCGCCATTGGTCCATGATACGGCAATGTTTCAACCGTCATCGCCCTATTCAAGATATCTACAATTTCCGACTGATCGACCTCGCCCGTCTACGTAGCTACGTGGAAGCCATCTTCAACGACCAAACTACGGCCTTCAAATTAAATCTGGCGTTTGATTATGTGCTGCAGCATAAGGAGACAGTCCAAGTCCGATACTTTTACCCGAGCAGTAACATCCAGGTATTTGACCAACCGTTTACCATCATTAACCGGGTGTCGCTAGAGACGATGCTGGAGAAACTGGACACCGTGGATCCCTTGGAATGGGCCCAACACCAACGCCCCAACAACAAGTGGACAGTGGAGAGGGTGACCAATGTTACGTTTTTCGTTACCAAGCTGACCGACCCCCTCGGCTGAATGCGTCACCCGTGCACTGATGAATACCATAACATGCCGTACATACTCTATATGTCTACATGCTGATCGTTGACTTGAGCTCAGTAAACACTTGTACCTAATGTGACGGTGCGTTAAATAATAAAACATGGTGTTTGATATTTCAATTTGTTTTGCTGTGAACATACTAAACATGCCCAGGGCGGCTCCCCCAGCCTGGGTATGATGTAACATTGGGGATAATAAACTGTATGAACATTGCTGAACTTGTTGTTATTCACGACAACGGCTATGGTACAATACAGGACAGATATGGTATAATACAGCACAGATTTGGTATAATACAGGACATATACTGTATAATACGGGACAGATTTGGTATAATACAGAACATATATTGTATAATACAGCACAGATTTGGTATAATACAGGACAGATACTGTATAATACAGCACAGATTTGGTATAATACAGAACATATATTGTATAATACAGGACAAATATGGTACAAAACAGGACAGATTTGGTATAATACAGGACAGACATTGTATAACACAGGACAGATATTGCATAATACAGCACAGATATGGTATAATTCAGGACAGATATGGTATAATACAGCACAGATATGGTATAATAGAGGGCAAATATTGTATAATACAGCACAGATTTGGTATAATACAGGACATATATGGTACAATACAGGACAGATATGGTATAATGCAGCACAGATATGGTATAATAGAGGAGAAATATTGTATAATGCAGAGCAGATATGGTATAATACAGGACGTATATGGTACAATACAGGACAGATACTGTATAATACAGGACAGATTTGGTATAATACAGAACATATATTGCAGAATACTGGACAGATATTGTATAATACAGGACAGATATTGTATAATACAGCAAAGATATGGTATAACACAGGACAGATATTGTATAATACGCACAGATTTGGTATAATACAGCACAGATTTGGTATAATACAGGACAGATACTGTATAATACAGGGCAGATTTGGTATAATACAGGACATATATGGTATAATAGAGGACAAATATGGTACAATACAGGACAGATTTGGTATAATACAGGACAGATATTGTATAACATAGGACAGGTATGGTATAATACAGGACATATATGGTATAATGCAGGACAGATGTGGTATAACACAACAAAGATATGGTATAATGCGTGACAGATATGGATGGTCCATCTCTACACCAAATACCTTCCTTCACTGCCCCAAAATGCCCACTTTCGCTACTACTTCTACTGATGACGTCACCGATGACGTGAACATCCCTCAAATCTGGATGTACACCCCGAGAGCTACAAGATAACAAATCCCATGACACAATGGGACCAAGGATGGTCCATCTAGACACCAAATACCTTCCTGCACTCCCCCAAAATGGCCACTTGACTTACTACAACCAACTGCGCATGCGCAGATTGACGCGACTTGCATTTTAAAAACACGCCATTCTGACTCTACCCCACACAAGCTTCACTTTCACACCTTCCACGACCCATTCGGACCCATAGCGGTCCATCTTTACTCCAAACACACACCCACATACTCCCAAAATGCTTGCTTTCTATACTACGGGCCAGACTGCGCATGCGCAGAATACTGAAATCGGACGAACTATTAGTCCAGTCGGATGCTCCTCCACGAGAGCTTCAAAATAAGACCTCATACGACACCATAGGATCATTAGGGGCTCACCTAGACCCCAAAACGTCCACCCCGTGTGGGCCTATACCAAAAGCCATGCAGTATAGGCCTATGGGCTTACCCAGGCCTCGGTGAACTTTTTCCAAAAATTTCACCGTTTCGCTTCGAAACCCTTCCCATCGTGTTCTAAATGACGAGACGTGAAAAACAAATCCAAACAACCCATATCACAATGAACGTATGTGAATTTCCCAGGTTGAACCTATACTCCCATATAGCCAGTATGGAGCTATTATTAGTTATACGTCGCCCTTCCGGGGTAATACGGGATGAGATTTGGTTTCTCTCGCCATATTTTTCCGAGGCGCAGCCGAGGAAAAATATGGCGAGAGAAACCAAATCGAATTTATCATATCTCAGAGCATTAAGAATCACTTTGGACTTCAAGGCTGACATAATGGAACGGACTTCGATCGGACTTGCACTGGTTTCAGAACGATCCACAGCATGCACCGGAAAAAATGAACACAAAGACAAATGTATCGTTTTTACAATCCTCATCTTTAAAACGTACTAAGGGAGGAGCAAAGATAACGATAACATATACTGTAATCCGTGAACAATGAACCCGGTTTCCGTGTGAAATACCGGTGGGCTTCGGTGATAAAGAATGAACAATCTAACTTCAAATTCAGCTTCATCTCTTATGTTCTATTCTGAAAAACAGAAACGTATAAAATACTGGAACATTAAGCTTAATCTCAATTTCATATTTAATATTTAATAGCCATCGACGAGTATAACATCTAGATTATATACCTTTTGTTAATAAATACATCGAAAGACCCGTTCCGGATTCACATCTGTTGCGTGGATATGTAAGTTTCAAATACACGTGTGAACTGTTACATTTCCATTCTGTCTATAATTCAACACCGTGTCACTCGACAGTGTCACTTGTGTCATGTTTCCATAACATCACACAGGAGAAGGACCAACATGAACTGACTTAAATTTACAGTTCGAGAGAAAAATCGGAAAAATCAAACTGTCCTGCACAATTTGGCAGAAGTATAGGTATTTGCTTCATTTTCGCACGATGATGTTGATTGCATTTATTGTGCAGTTATTGAACATTGGCGCTGAGGGATTTGCGGCGACCAGGATAGCTGTGGGAATGTCACACGATGTGGGCGGGACAGCGGGGCTGTCGAATTCACAAAACAGCTGATTAAGATCAAAATCAAAGTCGTCGGCATGGCCTTCTGCTCGTACATCCTGGGTGTGTAACACGGCCGACGTGGCATCATTTGACGTGGGTGCAGGGTACTGAGAAGATGATGTCACAGTTTCTGCAGGATGGGGTTTGACAAGAACATTTACTGGAAGTGTATGCGTACCGGTATTCGTCTTTCGGGTTGAACCCATCGTGTCAGGAAAGGCTACTGACGCAACCGTATGGCCCATTTGCAGTTTCTCGCCATCACTTCAGGGGCGTCGTTAGGGGGGGGTCGTCAGGTGCGAACGACCCCCCCTTGGACGCGCCAAAAAAAAAAACAGAAGAAAAAGCAAAACAAAAACAAAACAAAAACAGAGAAAACAAAAACAAAACAAAAAAGAAAAGAAAGAAATAAAAAATGTCCGTCTCCAGGTTCGTAAGCATGCTCCGTTCCAATAGTGACGCGTCAGTTCGCTCAACAATGGGTTTACCACGACTTTCCGTTTTATGGTCATAAAATGGATTATGAAAGAGCTGTAGCTCTGTTCATGAGACTCCACCATTGACGGATACAGCAGGGGAACCCTCGACGGATAAAGCAGGCGAATTTACTATTCAATTAATCATTAACACTAACTCGTGTGTTTTTTTCATTCTGCTAGATGCGTGTGGATTTGATAATGAAGCATCGGTAGCCTCGGTATACAGTTGGCGAAGTTGCAAAACGGGCGATATTTCATTTCTGGAAAATATATCAGTTTAATTTTTTTCTAGTCAGTATTTTACCATGGCCACGTTTTAATGAGTGACATTAGTTTAATTCTTCTTGTCAGTATTTCACCATGGCCACGAGATATAGTCCATGATACACAGTTTGATATTCTACACAATATTATTGTGATATTTTCAGCAAAAGTTTAATGTTTACAGTCATGAAATGACATCGATCGGAAAGTGATATGATGATGTTTAGTTTTAATCATTTTAACGCCCATCCCCCCACTTTTGATTTAGCGGGGCCCGAATATCTTTTGGCCACCCACTTTTCAGCATCCCTAACTGACCATGTCCCCACATAAAAATTACAGATAGAGTGCCAGGGCGTGTAGTGGTGTGTTTTGTTTGTGTCAAACCAGAAAGTCAAATGGAGTCCGGCATATTCTTCAATATCGATGCGGGTTTATGCGAAACAAATGTGAAAATAGAATCATAAATCTATATACATTGTGTTCAGATTTGTTTCCGAGAACACGGGTAAAACGCATCTCCGGCAACCGCAGACCCCGGAGCTTCCGGGGCCTAGGCGGCCCCTGGACCCTCGCCTGTCGGGCTGTGAGGATCGCTCATTTTAGCTTTGTGTAAATGAATCGCTATCATATTGGTTCTAATGTTCCATGATGTAAAGGCCATCGTTTTTTATGTGTTTTTTTTATGTGGTAAATATAACTAAAAAGTCAAATGGATTCAGGCATGAAGTATGATTTTTTTCAATATCGATGAGTGCTTATAAATGCGAAACATAGTATACGTGAAAAGAACCATAAATCTGCATACATTACGTTCGAATTTATTTCTGAGAAAACTCTTAGAACGCGTCTCTGGAGATCTGGAACTTCGGAGCTTCCGGGGCCTAAACGGCTCGTGGACCCTCGCCTGTTGGGCTGTGAGGATTTCCTTGTTTTATCTTTGTGTGAATGAATCGTATCTGTAGGCATATTGGTTTCCCTCCCAAGAACTATGTCATCGTTTTGTATGTTTTAAATATAACTAGAACGTCAAATGGATGAAGGCATGAGGTGCGATGTTTTCAATATCGATGCATGCTTATAATTGCGAAAATAAAAATCGTGAAAATAGAATCATAAATGTGCATGCAGTATGATCAGTTTTATTTCCGGAAAAACGTTCAGAACGCATCTCCGGCAATCTAGGACCCCGGAGCTTCCGGGGCCGACGCCACTGGGTGAGCCTGTGAGGTATATCGGCCCAAAGCATTATTATTGTGTTTTCAAGATGACAACAGAATAAAATATAATACCGATATTTGACAAATGACGTGTTAGTTTGTTGGAAATAGCTCAGAATGCATCTCAGGCCATCTAAGGTCCCAGAGCTGTATAATTTAACCCTAAATCTGCATACATTACGTTCAGATTTAATTCCGGGAAAACGCTTAGAATGCATCTCCGCCCATCTAGGACCTCGGAGCTTCCGGGGCCTAGGCGGCCCCTGGACCCTCGCCTAAAGTGCTATGATAATCGACCCCCCTTTGAAAAATCCTAGCGACGCGCATGCACTTACTCGCTGGTAAACCGACAGCGACGAGACAGATCTGTGACCTGTGACAGCCATTATTTGAGATGCTGAATAGTTGTTTCTACCAAGGATGGTGATGCCGGTTGCTCGTATACTGTGGTTAGTGTATGGTTCAGAAAGTTTCAGACGAGTGCCCAGGTTGGTCATGAAGGCTGCCAAGCGGTGTTTCCCAATAGGTTTGTTATAATACCAAACTTTATCGTCGTCGAGGAAACTATCAACCGGGTACTGCCACAAGCGATCACATTTCGGATGGAATTTGGAGATATAACTTTCGAATGAAGCAACAGGACAGAACGGGGAACCTTCTTCTTCAGGCATGAATCCGGTAACACCCTCTTTTTGCTGGGCCCGGCGATTTTTTGTGAGTTCATCCTCCTTTTTTTTCACATACCTCTGCCCAGTTTTCGGGTCCCGCTTGATGATGAATGTGTTTTTTGTCATCTTTTCCATATTCTCCACTCCCCTTCTAAAGAAGAACAGACGTACATCGAACTGAACTTTATTTGCAAGCCCAGTTGGGGTTTTTGGGGACATGAGAACAGACTTGTAGAGTTTACAACGATCGGACTCGTTTATGGGCTCATAATGATCGGTGTCGCCTTTTCCAGATGCCTTCAACTCTGCAAGTGCGGTTTTGAAGCACTCGTTGGCTTCATTAAACTCCGAATTTCTAATCAAATCAAAAGTTTTCAAATACGGTGGGGCCTTCAGGTAACGATTCAGAGAATGTCGAAAGTTTTCGAGAGTGGATGTTTTGTACAATTCTCCGTCTTGTTTTCGGGCATCCAAATAAAAATGACTGAGTACCTCTGCTAACCTCTCGGCCGAGAATCCTTCGAATTCTTCACTCTGTCCCTTCTCTTTCAGGTAATACTTCAAAGTTCTGGCGGACGCTTTGTTCGATTTTTTTGTGTTGCTGGGAATAATATTAGCCCGCTTTTCAACAACTTCATCGTCCGTGTGAGACGCGAAACGTTTGCCTGATTCAGCCATTTTGTTTAGCAGACGATGGAATCTAGTGAACACCTGTTCGTTGCCCTTTGCGACAGGGGTATACGATATATATTCGACCAGCAAGTTGACAATACAGCATCACACATGAGATATGATAAATGAGCCTATCCACACCTACCCGGTACTTTTCCAAAAATTTCACCGATTCGCTCCGGGACCCCTCCCATTGTGTTTTTCTCGGCGAGACGAGAAAAACGAGACCCCACAACCCATAGTAACACCCACAAAAAAAATTGACCACCCCTCCCCCATATAGCCAGTATGAGCCTATATACAGACCTCGGTGACTTTTCCCAAAAATTTCACCGATTCGCTCCGGGACCCCTCCCATTGTGTTTTTCTCGGCGAGACGAGGGTCCACAACCCATAGTAAAGCAAACGAAAAAAATTGACCATCCCCATACCCCATACAGGCATTTTCCCTTATATTGTATAATACAGACCCCTATTGTAGGGGTAAAGTCCGTGTTTCGCTTTTTATATTTTCGGAAAAAAATTCCTAATTTTACATGCACCCACCCCATTGTCTTGATAGGCAGGCCCCGAGAAGCCCGGGGACCGATATTAGCCCTTTTGGCTAGAGTTGATAGGGGTTTCCCCTATTTTAGGGGTAAAGTCCGTGTTTCGCTTTTTATATTTTCGGGAAAAAATCCTAATTTTACATGCACCCACCCATGACTGAATGGCCCTCGAGGAGCGCTTCACTTTGACACCTCACTCGACCCATTCGGTCCACTAGGGACCCACCCCGGTGACAAAACGTCTATTCCCATACTCTTTTTAAGCATTCCCCGTATACATTAACATTGGAAGTCACTTGGTTGACATGGGACTACTTTCTGTCCGCGGAAGTGACGGCATCACCACCAGACCGCGGAGGAATACAAAGGTTAAAGGTTGCCGGAACTACTTTTGACCTCCACGTGACCTGGCGCCACAGACGCCACAGAGGTGAAAGGCGATGTGGCGTCCCCTATACTATAACCTGGAAAAAAGGGCACCAAGAGTTACCTCCCTGGAAAACGTAACTCGAAATCCACTTACTATACTACTACCGACCCACAAACATTACGAAAAGTGATGAAAAATTATCTATAATGGGAACTTGCTTTGTATTTATCCAATTAGAAACTATCCGAACTAAGTTGCGTAGGAAGGAGGTTTTGACGTCAGACGAAGCGATATGATGATGTAAGTGCTCCATTCCTGTCATCCGCACTCTACGTCCTACTATCGGGGAGAGTCATAAATTTCCTCGGCTTCTATATATTTTCTTGCAGGAACTCGAGATGGATTCAGTTAGAGAATCGGTTTTTGGGTCTGTTTTAATCAGATAGCAATTAAAACGACTATGATTTGAGGTGTGAAGTCAATGCAAAAAATAAATAATAAATCTCAGCTTTTGCTCAAGTACGAATCCATATACCCATCACCTGCATGCTTTAAACATTCAACGATGGCAGTAAAGTGACAAGTTATTTACATATAAAAAAGGAACCAACTTTTACTGGGCCGTGTACATGTTAACCATCGGTGTTTCTCTCCATCTCGAAATAAACCTGGCACACCTGGAGCGGAGCGGGGCACAAGGGGAGGGGTGGGGGCGGTTTACTGGCGGTTACGGAATGGGATCCTCGGGCGAGAAAAGACGAAACAAACACTGCATTCTATATCCAACGGATTGAGTGAGATAGTCATATTGGACCGATCGATTCAGTGAATCAGATCTGACGGTCTGATTCGAATAGTGACTCTGTAAATAGGAAATCTGTATTGGTTATCATTTCTCCTAATATAAAGCTGAATTTCACTAAATTTGATTAATATACTCTCTAAAAAAAGTTGAGTGAAATTTCACTCAAATAAGAGTGGAAATTCATCCCACTCAATACTTGAGTGAGATTTTCATTCAACTTGAGTTACTTTTCACTCAACTGGAATTAAATGCACTCAACTTGAGAGACATTCACTCAAGCATAAGAGTGGAAATTCATCCCACTCAAGTTGAGTGAACTTGAGTGGTTTTAACTCAAGTTGAGTGAAAAGTAACTCAAGTTGAGTGAAAAGTAACTCAAGTTGAGTGAAAAGTAACTCAAGTTTGAGTGAACAGGTACATTTCACTCAAACTTGAGTGAAACATGCAGTTCACTCAAGTTTTTTTAGAGAGTAGCTTTCTTCGTGTCTCTGCTTAAGCGAACACCCAAACATTGAACTCGATTTGATATCTGCGCTGCACATAAACCAAAGTAATAAGCATTTGTGTCAGTAAATCTGTTCAACTGCATGAGGACACGAATACGCATTGGCTACTGTTCATTGTGAATACATAAGTAGCTAATCACCGACGATTTTCGGAGCAAATATATTCTTTACTTCTCTCGTAGTAAGTGCTAGATATGTATACGATGATACACAAACAGCAATGGAGATTCGCGCTGGACCAATAAGATGTGATTTCACCATTAGCTTATCTAGCGACATCTGGTATACAAGCACCTGGAATAAGATTATGGGTTTGAGGGTTAGGGTGCTGCCCTCTGAATATTGCAATTCTCAAGATTCAAAGAAAAGCAATGTGTTCAGTACACGGCCATTGACTATAGGAGTCTTCACTATCCGATGTATATACAGAAACTTCTGACTTTCGCACATCAATAAGAATGGAATATGGCGCTTAGTAAGGGACTATTTAACATACATGGCTTGATAAACCCCACTGTATACCCACATAAATGAGCCACCCATTTAATGCTGCAGCAATATTATTTTCACTCCACGTCTGTCAGTATCCATTTTTATTCGTGTGTCGTCAAAACTGCCAATGAGCTGTAAATCAAACCAGTCAGAATCGGGATAAATGTTCAATCCAGCGCTACTTCATGTGATGTGTTCAAATTTTGTACCTGCCAATGAACAACACAACCATCAACATTCATATTCCTCTGACGGAAGCTAAAATCCATAAGTCAGTATAATCACTGGTAGTATTCACAGTTTAGAGTACCATATTCTGTGTTGTAATGGTCAGCACTTATCAATTCTGTGTTGTAATATTCAGCACTTATCAATCGGGACATTGATACCTAGGTTATTCATCAGCTAATCAACAGCTGATAGGTATGATACACAACAATCGGCTTCTGTCGCGGTGAGGCGACAAGCCTGTTCATTGTGAATACATGAGAACCAGCCGTCTGTGGTGCTTGAAAAATATCGTTTATCTCTATGGCAGTACATGTGTTAGATAGGTTAGATGATAAGCAGTAACATTGGGACCATCAAAATGTGATGTAATATATCAGATTCTCTGTCTGTTCCATCGCATTTTGTGCATACACATTGGATGATGGAATAGACTTGATTGAGTTGAGTGTTTAATATCACCAGTGATAAGAGTATACTAGTCCCAGACGTCACTATAGGCAACACTGGCTTTAAAAAAGTTGATATGTATAGCAGAATTTCACAGTATTGTTCTTTGGTCTTCTCAACATGCAAACAAAGCCAATGTGATTTAGTATATACTCTATATTGAGTTTTACACTCGATATATTTGCTGGCTAAACAGAAATTCTGACTCCATACATCAATAGGAATGGATTATGGCCTCTGAATAAAATATAGGAAGTGGATCGATTGATTTGTGTCATTGTGCTTTACACTGTAACTTTTGGGATATGTGAATACGTTCAAATTTCGTTTTGAAATGGCTTCATCTTTGAGTTTTATACACGTGTCTTCTTCATATGTGTTATAATGATGTCTCAATATGAGACGTGTTGTTAAGCATGTGCTTGTTCATGCAGGCGTGGTGGAATTCGGTGCTAAAAGTGTAGTGCAATAACGTTTTATTGGTTATTGTCCATTTAGAGCGTCATCTCAGGTATAATTGATTGACCATCTTTAAGGGATCACTTCGACCATCCTCAATCTCACAGTGTCCTATGTGCATATATGGTACATTTTCATGGAACGGACCCGACGAAGAATAGACCTACCAAGTGGAGATTCGCGGTAAAAATTTCTCATAGAAATGACTGATGTATGGTTCAGGGAGTGAAGAATAAGCATTAGGAAAACACTGACAAAAATGTAAAACTCTCAAAACCACTCTCGATGTATAACCTCTCAGGTCCCCCAGCTACTTGAGGATCAAAGCGTTTTCTTACAGCCAGATTCAGTCCCTGGCTGGATGTAAAACATCCAAATGCAATAGAATAAAAAAGAGACTAATAGAAATAGATTCGGGAAATTTATATATTTACATTGAACCTTGACAACATTAGTAGCATCACATGTTTAGATCAATTGGATGAACAAATTGTAATCTTAGAAATGGAGTTTCAGTATCTATAGCGACTCATTTCAACCAAATATATCTATATATGATGATAGGCAGATTCACATACTTCGCTCACGAGGGTAAAGTTTCGTAAACATTTCCTTCTCATTCGTATATCAACAACCAGATCAAACAAGAAATAGCCACGTATATGTATACGCCAACACAACAATACGTGTACATTATAATTGTCCTGAAGAAACTAAAGTGTGTCAAAGTTGATGTATAGTGTCTGCAAGTTTTGTTTACAAATATTTTTCTAAATGTTAAACAGAAGCAGTTTCCAATAACCAGTCAATTCCGATAGCAAAGTCAAACTATAGTTAATGTCATATGGGATGTTTCCGGCCAGACCGATCTCATCTTCATTCTGTGGTGCATCCATGAAAGGGTCAACGATCGGCGTATTGATAACAGGAGAAAATGATGGCAAGTTCGGTAACACATCCAAATAAGGATAAGCAAGACGGGAGTTACTGTCGCCATATTGACATGTAGATGGGGAATAGCCAATCAAATCGTGAACATTTAGCGCAAGTTCGGACCCGCTAGGACTTTCGGTACTTCGGTTACTGTTGGGTGAGATACTGCTGTAAGATGACTGGAAAAACGAAACATAGTTCACGATCATGCATGATTTCGAAAAAATCGAAGTAGCCTAGAATGTTTGATAGTTTTCAGGAAAATCTAATATGCAGAGTTTCGAATCAGTACTCACGCTGTAAATCAGTACTCATGCTGTAAATCTGCAGTAAAGCCATAATTGGAACATGTGAAGAATTTGGAGCGTTATTTAACACATGTGTCTTCATGCTAAAGCATACAAATGTAACCAGCCACAGAACAACCCAGACTGTGAATAAGTGAAAACTCACATGATAGAAAAGAGGCATGTAGGATTTGATTTCTGATATTGATTACTATATCTCTAAAAACATTTACCTGAAGAGAGCAGTTTGAAATCTCTTGGAACGACTATCCTATATTGATAGGGACAGACCGTCTTGCACATGCGCTCGTCGATGGTTGAACATTTGAATGAGGATGACTGAATGCTGTATCATCCATATTACAACCGAGGCCTGGATTGGAGTTGACATACTGAACCTTCCTCTGTCTTGCTCGCCTGTTACTGAACCACACCTGAATCCTGGACTCTGTTAACTTTGTTTGATGAGCTAATTCTTCTCGAGTAATAATATCCGGATACTGTGTCCATTCAAATGCCTTCTCCAAATGCTCTATCTGATTTGCCGAGAAAGTAGTCCGGCCTTTTCTCTGTTTCCGGTTTATACGGAATGTGTGTTGTGTGTTGTCTGAAGAACAGAAGAAACATGAATAAAGACTTTCTGTGAATTACCTCAGTAACACAAGAGGTATTCAAATATATATCTCAATTCATATCAAAAATCAATGAAAACTGTAGCTCGGGTGGGACTTTCTTCTATACTGTGTGCAAAGAAGACCCCCGTGCCAAGTCATTCCCCAGTCGTAGTTGTTGAAAAAATGCTGGACGGTTAATATTTTCCGAAGCCGTTTGTCACATACAATAAAATGATTCGATTCTGTATGATATTTATATTCAGGTCTTGATTATCCGAAACTGTCCAGTTTAAGCTTCACAGGAGACCGAAACACAGAACGCGTCTACAGAAACCGGCTGTTGTTGTGGTGCGTGATATGGAAGCAGGGCCGTTACGAGTAGTTCAAAAGGAATTGGTGTCTCTGACTTTCGGTCTGTCGTAAAGCTAAAACTGGGCAGTTTCTGATAAACAAGAGCTGGACATCAAGGTAAGATCATATTATATTAGCCGTCCAGCATTTTTTTAACAACTACGGCTGGTGAATGGCTTGGCGCCGGCCGTGTTCTCACACAGTATAAAAGGGTCCCACCGGAGCTATGAAAACTGGGGAACTGGGAAATCGCATTCACTGGTGAGGTTGTTCTGGTAAAGATTTTGGCACGCTTTACTGTATTACGACTAAAAGTTATAGTTAAATATTTTAAATTAGGCCCTATATTTATGAAAATGATCTTTCAAGTGTCTTTAATGGATTAAGGGGCAAAGTATATCCACGATATGGTACAGGGTATTGTGTCGGTCGTTCAGATTGATCGCATAATATCATACTATACCTTTGTTTCTGTCATCTTCCCTGTCACAATTGAGATAATTCCCAACAGGCGAATAGCTTGTCTCTGTGGGGCCCTGTCTTATACAAAGACCTATAAAGCTGTCATATGAATCAGCGGAGGAATCCAGTTCGCCAGACCGTGGACAGATAACTCTGCTGATGGAGCTGACACTAGAAATTATCTTACTTCCACGGGTATCGTCTTTCAATAATTGGTCTTGGATTTCCCCAGTGAATATTGCGCGATTCTCGTGTTTGTAGTCTTCAGTTATTTTCTCTACTTCCGGTGTGGCCACGTGACGTTTATTTCCGCCAATCGTTCCAGGCCGGACACTTCCGGTTTCTTGGTAACGCTGGAGAATCTTACTAACGCTTCCGTGTGACACTCGGAGTTGACGGCTGATGTCGCATGGTCTGACCCCTTGGGAGGCAAGCTCCACTATCTTCAGCCGGATGTGGGTAGGGAGAGGTCGGCCATTGATAAACTTCCCGCCCAGCTGGTTAAATCGACCTTGACCTGTGGAACACAGAACTTAGATTCCAAATAAACGTGTCAGAAAAAGGGCGTTCTAACCCCATCTTGTCATGCTATCATGACGAGAGATCATCTGTAAAACATTCATTATGATGAATATAAGGAGTTTTGGTCCTACAGCCTCTGTTTCGCAAACTATTTTCTATCATGACAGCCAGAGACCGATACGCATGAATATAATTAATTCTGTTCCCAATGACGGTTTCTCATCATTATGTTTGATGGATTTTTGAGTGACGAAGTAAAGAAAATTCTGAAACATCGAATAATCTTGCGACAAGATGACGCCACTGAAACATCGAATAATCTTGCGACAAGATGACGCCACTGAAACATCGAATAATCTTACCACAAGATGACGCCACTGAAACATCGAATAATCTTGCGACAAGATGACGCCACTGAAACATCGAATAATCTTACGACAAGATGACGCCACTGAAACATCGAATAATCTTGCGACCAGATGACGCCACTGAAACATCGAATAATCTTACCACAAGATGACGCCACTGACACATCGAATAATCTTACGACAATATGACGCGACTGAAACATCGAATAATCTTGCGACAAGATGACGCCCCTGAAACATCGAATAATCTTACGACAAGATGACGCCACTGAAACATTGAATAATCTTGCGACAAGATGACGCCACTGAAACATCGAATAATCTTGCGACAAGATGACGCCACTGAAACATCGAATAATCTTGCGAAAAGATGACGACATTGAAACATCATAGAACAATTTCTGGTTGAATTGTCTGATTAAGCTCGACGATAAAGTATTACGACCTGAACTCATGCAGTAGTTCATGGGGTAAAAATCTATTTACGAACGAGGGGATAAAATACAATCGATATAATCAATACGAACACGTGAAAGCAAAATGAAAGCAGTTCTCCGGTTTAGTGGGCTTACACCCCGTTACATCCGAGTCCACATTCTATAAATATGACTAAATAAATATATATGTAGCATGCAAGGATCCCGCAATCACAATGAATAGAATGGCCATATGTCCGTCCAATAAATATCTGACGGTAACTTTGGCTTATCTCTGACGATAACTTTAACTTAACTCTGACGATAACTGTGACTTAACTTTGACGGTAACTGTGACTTAAATCTGACGATAATTGTGACTCAACTCTGACGGTAACTTTGATTTATCTATGACGATAACTTTAGCTTAACTCTGTCGATAACTGTGACTTAACTTTGCCGATAATTTTGACTTAACTCTAACAATAACTGTGACTTTCTTCACACAATTTATGAAGCTGAAAATAAAAAAAATTAAAAAAGACTTTAACTCACCCGGTATGAACGTATCGGATTCCATTAAATTACAATCCATGACGATGAGCTGACTGTCTCAGACTTCGAGAAGACGACGAGCACCGGTATTCAATATGATCTCAGAAGGAGTAGAATGTTCAAAAGTGACCTGGAATGAATGACTCTATCTGTTGAATTACATTCAGATTTACTTATGGAGTTGCTCGAACATTACCGATATTTAAACCGTTCTACAATCTACAAACCAGTGTGTATGGTGGTGTATTACTGCTGTGGACCATGGACTTGGAAAGCAGACAATATCATTGATGAGTTATAAGTACACTAAGACATAATCAGAGTGTGGCTGTCCCTCATAATACACAATGTATCTATCTTTGTTGTTGCACCGTAGGAGATAGATGATGCAATGATGGACCTGGGGTGATTTACCCCATCACCTTAGCGCACCCCTCCCCCCCTTTCTTTCAGAAATATCACTATCGGGACCCCTATGGGGGAATAGAGGAAAATTGTATGTCAAAGCAGCTGGCTTGAAAGATGCTTATATAAAAAATATCGGGTACTTGAGTTCTACTAAAGCACTGCGATTCAATTCTTGTCAGTGTATTATCTATTGTAATTAACGTCTGCTTGAGAAGAGGAAAACATACATCTGGTGATTTCAGTATTTACTAGGAATCCTGTGTGAAAGCAAAAAAAGATGAATATAGTGTGCAGAGCTCACTTCTAATAACTCCATGAACAATGGACAGAATCAACTTGCCCCCCTAAATATTGAATCATGTAATCGATTCAGTGTTAGCTGCATATAGGGTTCAGTGGTCAGTAAAGCTACCTGGTGTACATGTATGGTTTAGGCCTACTAATTTAGAAACAGTTGTAAATATAAGCCAGTAGTCCAATGAGTCAAACATGGCTATCTTACCCATTGATTTGACGAGTACGTCTTAACGGATGGACATTTTCGTTCTGACCCACGTAATTATCGAGTCATTTGTTTGATTCTTTAGTTTAGTATAGTTCATATTACCTGCAGATTTAGTGAGTTTTGTATCCGGCTCACATAGTGAATGAGTCAGTTTGATCTAATCCACTACTTTAGTAAGTCATATTGCCTAATGATTCATTGAGATACGCATGTGGCCCACATAATTATTGATACAGTTGTGTCAGATGTATTATTTTGGGAAGTCGTGTTACATAGTGATTTAATAAGTTTTGTGTCTGGCTCACATAGTTGATGATTCAGTTATGTCAGATCTTTTATTTTAGAATGTCATGTTACCTACTGATTTCATGAGTTTAATATCTAGTCCAAATAGTTAATGAATCAGTTGTGTCAAATCTATTTTTGTAGAAAGCCATATAACCTGCAGGTTTAATGAGGTTCGTATCTGAGCCACATGGTTAATGAGTCAGTTGTGTCTGGTTCATTATTTTAGTAAGTTATATTACCTACTGACTTAGTGAGTTTCGTGTCTAACTAACCCAGTTTATGAGTCAGTTATATCTGATCCACCATTTTAGTGAATCAGTAATATTACTTTTAATTTAGTGACTTTCGTCTCTGACCTTCATAATTAACGAGTCACTTTATCTGATCGATACATTTCGTGAGTCAGGACTCTTATATCGAGAATGTATACGAAAGTACCCGGTACCCATTTTAGCTTTTATTGAATTCCTATAGGATTTTGGGCAAACAATTTAACTGAAATTTCATAGTATTTGGCATCAATCATATGTATTTTAATTACAGAACTCCTATGAACTTTCCTGGACTGCAGCAGATCGGGGCACAAGGAGAGCCCTTATAAGATCATCCAAATGAGATCTATCCATAGATATTCAGATAGATTCTATGATCCTGTAGAATTTTGTCTCGAATCCAATGAGACCTGGTTCAGCTCCTACATAATTTTCCATATATATATATTTTTTGCCTTCGTTACATTTTCCAGACGAAGAAGAATTATATTTAAATATTTGGTACCATAAAAGACAATAGACAAAGACAATAATCAAATACTTTTGTCACCCTTTATTTCTAAGAAGTGTTAAAATAATTTCATATAAATCAAAAATCGCAGTTTTACTTTAGCACGAATCCAAATCCATCACCTGCCTATAGTAGTCTGTGGGCTTATGTAAAAAAAGCAAAATTTTGGGTAGATTCTTGACACCAATGTTTAAGCACACCTAGAAACATCACTGATTAAGAAAAAAATGGGTGCCAGTTTTTGGATTAACATTTAGGGCCTCCATTTTGAATTTCAAAATGGCCGCCTTTTTTTAGCCGATCTGTATGATTTTTTGTTATTCAACATTATTTTAAACATGTAATCGAAATGTGCGCAAATAGTTTTGGGTTTGAAATGCATTATAGTTGAGACAACTGTTCATCTGAACTCGTTTGCATGGATATTAACACACCGAACAGCCAATATCACAATGTCATCGGTACGAGTAGTAGCGAAAGTGGCCATTTTGGGGCAGTACAGGAAGGTATTTTGGGTAGAGAGGGACCATCCTTGGTCCGAATGCGCCCTGGAATGTGTCATGTTGTAGCACTCGGGGTGCACATTCCGATTTGAGGGATGTTCACGTCATCTGTGACGTCATCGGTGACGTCATCGGTACGAGTAGTAGCGAAAGTGGGCATTTGGGGCACCACAGGTAGGTATTTGGGGTAGAGAGGGACCATCCTTGGTCCGAATGCGTCGTGGGAGGTGTCATTTTGTAGCTCTTGGGGTATAGATCCCGATTTGAGGGATGTTCGCATCATCTGTGACGTCATCGGTGACGTCATCGGTACGAGTAGTAGCGAAAGTGGACATTTTGGGGCAGTGAAGGAAGGTATTTGGTGTAGATAGGGACCATCCTTGGTCCGAATGCGTCGTGTGAGGTGTCATGTTGTAGTTCTCGGGGTGTACATTCCGGTTTGAGGGATGTTCCCGTCATCTCTGACGTCATCGGTGACGTCATCAGTAGGAGTAGTAGCGAAAGTGGACATTTTGAGGCAGTGAAGGAAGGTATTTGGTGTAGAGAGGGACCATCCTTGGTCCGATTGCGTCGTGGGAGGTGTCATGTTGTAGCTCTTAGGGTATAGATCCTGATTTGAGGGATGTCCGCGTCATCTGTGATGTCATTGATGACGTCATCAGTACGAGTAGTAGCGAAAGTGGGCATTTTGGGGCAGTAAAGGAAGGATTAGTAGCATAAAAGCGCATGTCGAGTCCTATTGACCTTGCGGCGCAATGCGCAATGAGTGTATGCGCGCGTGTGAGTGAGTGAGTGTGTGAGTGAGTGACTGTGAGTGAGTGAGGCGTCCCCAATACCCGTCTTAACGCATGGACGCACTAACGACGGTGAGTGAGTGAGTAAGTGAGTGAGTGAGTGAGTGAGTGAGTGAGCGAGCGAGTGAGTGGGATCCGACTGGACTAATGTATCGTCCGTTTTCATCATTTTGCGCATGTGCAGTCTGGCCGTAGTATAGAAAGCAGGCATTTTGTGGATTCGTGGAGGTTTGTTAAGTGATGCACGGTCCCTGGTCAAATGGACCGTGTGGGGTATCATTGTGAAGCTCTCGAATGGGTGTCATCCGTCAACACCCGTCGTTACGCTTTAACGCCTGTCTCAACGACGTAGCGCCCTATCTTTACGCCTCAACACTCTAACATAACGCCTTGACGCCATGATATAGACCGGAGAGAGAACAACAACAACAACAAGGACGACACATGAGAGAACAAGAAGAAGTTTTTTTCATATAGTTTATTATCCCCAATGTTACATCATACCCAGGCTGGTGGAGCCGCCCTGGGTATGTTTAGTATGTTCACAGCAAAACAAATTGAAATATCAAACACCATGTTTTATTATTTAACGCATCGTCACATTAGGTACAAGTGTTTACTGAGCTCAAGTCAACGATCAGCATGTAGACATAGAGAGTATGTACGGCATGTTATGGTATTCATCAGTGCATGGGTGACGCATTCACCCGATGGAGGCGGTCGGTCAGCTTGGTAAGGAAAAACGTGACATTGGTTACCCCCTTTACCACCCATTGTGTGTTGGGGCGTTGACGATGTGCCCATCTCAAGGCATCCAATTGTTCCACTTGGCCCAGCATCATCTCTAGCGACGCCCGGTGAATGATGGTAAACGGCTGGTCAAACACATGGTTGTTGGCAGTGGGGTAATAATACCGTAACTGGTCCGTCTTTTTGTGACGTAAGATGTACCCGAATGCGACATTCAATTTGAAGGCCGTAGGTTGATCTTCGAAGATGGCTTCCACGTAGCTGCGTAGACGGGTGAGTTTGGTCAGTGGGAAATTGTAGATATCTTGAATAGGGCGATGACGGTGGAAACAGTACCGTGTCATGGACCAATGGCCCCGATCGTCGTCACTCACTGGATGGTTGTCCTGTAAGAGATCGCTAGGAACATTTATGGGCTCGACCAGAAAATGTTCGATGTTGTCAGGCGAATGACTCGAAACCGTAACGCTGGGGTCCGGCTGGATATCCAGGCTCTTCTGAACTGTGGGTATGGGCGGGCTCTCCGTCATCGCATCACCAGTGGCGTTCGTCAAACGTTGGTGTCGCAGCAACTGACTGGGTCGTTTGAAAAGCCGACCACAATCCTCGCATGGACGCTTGGGTGGCCCATGAATTGAACGTTCATGGCGCAGTAAAGCATCTTTCCTATTAAATGACCATGCGCAGGTTATACAAGTATACCGTCCGTCTTTGTGGGCGGAGGCCTCGTGGCGACGTAAATTGTCTAGACGAGTAAACTGCTTCTGGCAAGTAGTACAATGGTTGACAGAGTGTCTGATGAAACGGCCAGGCCGCTTTCCTTTTATAGCACGCTAGCTGGTGATCTATTTTTAGCACACTCACTTCAAGTATCTCCAAGTCGACGACCGAAATGTACTGGTGTATGACTGAGCCACATTGCGTACGTGTTTGTGTTTGTGCATTATGTCGAATTACGCTCTTTCCGAAAACTTCCTCTCATCGCATCAATATCCTCAGACCCATTCAATATAAACACAACCAAGAGACATCAACAACAACAGGTACATTGCGTAATAGACGTTTTATTATCCTCACACCGCTACCATCACCACTACCACCACCACCACCTAGCGTTGACGCCGTCAACTATCAGCTTGTAGACATATAGAGTATGTACGGCATGTTATGGTATTCATCAGTGCATGGGTGTAGCATTCAGCTGATGGTGTAGTCGGTCAGCTTGGTAACGAAAAACGTGACATTGGTCATCCTCTCTACGACCCACTGGGTGTTGGGGCATTGTTGTTGGGCCCATTCCAAGGGATCAACGGTGTCCAGTTTCTCCAGCATCGTCTCTAGCGACGCCCTATGTGTGATGGTAAACGGTTGGTCAAATACCCGGATGCTACTGCTCGTGTAAAAGTATCGGACTTGGTCTGCTTCTTTATGCTGCAGCACATAACCAAACGCCAGATTCAACTTGAAGGTCGTAGTTTGATCGGTGAAGATGGCTTCCACGTAGCTGCGTAGATGGACGAGGTCAGTCAGTCGGAAATTGTAGCTATCTTGAATAGGGCGATGACGGTAGAAACAGTGCCGGATCATGGGCCAATGGCGCCGATAGATGTCACTCACTGGATGGGCGTCCTGTAAGAGATCGCTGGGAACATCCACCGCATCTTCCAGAAAATGTTCGTTGTTGTCAGGCGTATGACTGGGAACAGTAATGCTAGAGACCGGCTGGATATCCAGGCTCTTCTGAACTGTAGGTATAGGCGGGCTCTCCGTGTTCGAATCACCAGTGACATTCGTCTCCCCGGGCTCAACTTCACTAGGACAGAAGAGTTGACCACATTCTTCGGATAGACGCTTGGGTGGTCCGTGAATTGAACGTTCATGGCGCTGTAAATGATCTGGGCGCTGAAACGACAATGTACATATCGTACAGCTATACCGGGCGGTTCCATCGTGCCTGGTAGCCTCATGGCGGCGCAAGTCGTGCCGGCGAGTGAATGATTTCGAGCACGTAGTACAAGTGAACATCTTGGTGGTTGACAGAGTGTCTGATGAAACGGCCAGGCCGTTTCCCTTTTATAGGAAGCTAGCCGTTGATCTATTTTTAGCACACTCAGTTCAACTACCTCAAGTCGAGGACCGAGATGTACTGGTGTACGACTGAGCTGCATTACGCGCGCGCGCGCACATGTGTGTGTATGTGTGGGCAGTGGATTTTACATTCGGGTTTCCCAGTGGGTTCTTCCATCCGGGTACTGTGGTTTTACATCCGGGTCTTCATCTTACCTCCATGTCAGAGTATTTATAGTGTTCTTATTTTGTTTCCAATGAATGGTTGGCCCCTTTATAAGAGTTTAGATAAAATGAAACAAATATTGGATGACATTTGAATGAATAATTGGCAATTATGTTTAAAAAATGATTTTCGATGATGGCCATTTTGAAATTCAAAATGGAGGTCCCAAATGTTAATGCAAAAACTGGCACCCATTCTTTTCTTAATCAGCGAACTTTCTAGATGTGTTTAGACATGAGTACCAAGAATCTACCCGAAAAAATGACAAATCTGGAAAATATTACGTAAGCCCATAGACTATAGACGGTGAGGTAATAAACTATCAGAATTTGAGATATCGATCCTGGTTCTCCAAGTGAATACACGTGAGAGATTTGAAGATTTAGTGTGAACGATGGATAACCGGTAACAATTGATCGAAGTGTGACTTTACGCTCAACATATTCTTCAGTAGTAAAGTGTTAGATTATTTAAATATACACATGAGACCAACGTGTACTGTTACCTCGAAATACACCTGGTACACCTGCAGGAGTGCAGAGCACAAGTGGGAGCTCCTATAAGATCTTTCCATGCCATTCAAATGGGATTTTCTGAAGGATTCATGTGAAGCATTTTGGCTAGTCCCAGCTTCCTTTGACCCTTCAGCCATATACAACTTATCCGTCGTGTGGCTGAAGGGACATACATTTTGGGCTGAATCCTCTGAAAACCTGGCTCAGATCCTCTGGGATTTTCCGTAATTATTTTGTCTTCCTTACGTTTTCCAGACTTGATTAATTATATTCACTTACAAGCGTCTAGTCCGTCATTCATAATCCAGCCGTCGTCCATTAGAGAATATCCGCGTCCATAATCCAAAGACCTATTCCATTTTCCACATAACAATATTAGCACCAAATTCAAAAAGACAATCATAGTATACATAAACATAGGCTTGTTTCCTGCAAGAGAGAAGCGGTCAACAGTTTTCAATGATGCCGGCAAGACATCATGATGTTCCAAAAATATCAAATCCGTATCGCTGATCAGTATTCTTAATCCATAATAAGATTCTCGACAATATATCGGAGCCAATTTTTCTCAAAGCGTTGAAATTCCTCACAGTATCTATATGTAATTTGTGCATTTTTATTCTGAAATTTCAAGGAAATCTATTCAGAATCAAAGAAAATCTCTAATATCTCGCATGTTATTTCACAGCACAATGACGTTGGGCTTGCAATGTTGAAACATTGTGACTAGCAGCTATGATGTCATAATTTAAACTGCAAAATTGTCAGGGCGAAATTCGTTTTGGTGAATTTGACCCAAGTATTTACTGGACTTTCATGAAATTTCAGGATAAAATTGCACAGATAATGTTCAGGTGATGTGCGAAATTTCACTGCTCCAGAAAACCTGGCTCCGATATATTGCTGAAAATCCCATTCCCTCGTAATGTGAGAAAGACAGTAAATAATTAGCACCTCAGAAGGTTCTCTAGCCAAATGATATTTGAATCAAACGCATCAAGTGTTAACTAATTGAGACAATAAACAAATAATATTCATCAATATAGCGAACAAACAATCTGATTAAAACCGATACAGAAACTGATTGTCTAACTGGATCGGACCTCTTAGGCCATCCTGTGATCTTCTGGTACGAAAATAATTATTAAATGCTACATCCTATTTGACCAATCAACGGAACAAATGCCACGATATGACAGGGCAGACGTCTTCTTACGCAACTAACTCGACGGTAAGCTGACAAATTTCAAAATACACAAATCTAATTAGAATCTATCAATGAATTTTGCTTTCTATTTATCCAAAAAATATCCGAATTAATTTGCGTATGAAGGAGTTACGATTTCTGGGTCAGACGAGGCTGCTGTACATCACATCACGTGGGGGATATTTCACACGGCTGATTGGTTATCAACTTTCAATTTTCAAGTTGAAAATCCGCACTCTCCGTCTTACTATCGAGGAGTCGGAATTTTATTAGGCTTCTGTATAATTTCGTGTAGGAACTGACTACAAAATCGGTTTCTGCATCTGTTGTAATCACATGTTAATTAATACGACTATAGTTTGAGGTGAGAAGTGAAAGTGAAATAAATAATAAATCTCAGCTTTTGCTCAAGTACGAATCCATACCCATCACCTGCATGCTTTCACAATTTGAGGTATCGACACAGGTGCTTCAAGGGAAATACAATTGACAGATCTGGAGACCAGACTATTCAGTGTGTACAAAGGATTATCAGTAACAATTGATCGAGGTGTAACTAAGCTCCACACATTCTGTTTACCTCTTTGGTAGTAAAGTGTCGAGTTATTTACAAATAAACAAGGAACCAACTCGTACTGAGTGGCGTAGATGTTAACCATCGCTGTTTCTCTCCATCTCGAAATACACTTGGTACTAGCGATTACGAGATGGGATCCTCAAGTGAGAAAAGACAAAAAACACTGCATTCTATATCCAACTGATTCATTGAGATAGTCGAATTGGACCATCAGATCTGATTCTAATACATAGAAAAAAAACTGTATAGATAGCTCAACAACTTTATTATTTCACTTAATATAAAGCTTCATTAGTAGTAGGGAAAACACGGGACGACGCGGGTTTTCCAGGGAGGTAACTCTTGGTTCCCCTTTTTCCAGGTTAAAGGTATAGGTATTTGGTCATCTCCCCAAAGAGACCGAAAGCTACCTCCAACACAGGAGAGTTTCAATCTAGGGGGCGCCACCAGCTCAAGGTCACTATAGTTCCGGCAACCTTTAACCTTTGTATTCTTCCGCGGTCTGGCGGTGATGCGGTCGCGGAAAAAAGCTTCTGCGAAAAAAAAGTAGTCCCCAGACTTCAAATACGCTGCATGGTCCGATTGGGTCGTATGAGGTACCAATGTGAAGCATTCGTGAAGGGGCATCTGATGGGCTAGGTGTGGGGTTGAAATATCGTCATTCTGCGCATGCGCGGTGGACAAAGGGTATGGAAATAGACGTGTTGGGGTCTAGGTGGGCCACTAGTGGGTCGATGGAGTCATATGAGATATCAATGTGAAGCATTCGTGAAGGCGCATCTGATGGACTGGGTGTGGGGTTGAAATATCGTCATTCTGCGCATGCGCGGTAGACAAAGGGTATGGAAATAGACGTTTTGGGGTCTAGGGCGGCCACTAATGGACCGATGGGGTCGAGTGAGGTATCAATGTGAAGCCTATGTGAGGGGGCATCCGACTGGATGGATGTGGGGTCGGAATATCGTCATTCTGCGCATGCGCAATAGACAAAGGGTATGAAAATAGACGTTTTGGGATCTGGGTGAGCCACTAATGAGCCGATGGAGTTGAGTGAGGTATCAATGTGAAGCATAGGTGAGGGGGCATCCGATTGGACTAGTGTCTCGGCCGTTGTCCACATTCTGCGCATGCGCAGACAGGGAATTCTGGGAAAAGGGTGTGGAAATAGACGTTTTAGGGGTTAGGTGAGCCCCTAATGATCCTATGGTGTCGTATGAGGTCTTATTTTGAAGCTGTCGTGAGGAAGCATCCGCCTGGACTAGTGTGTCGTTCGTTGTCCATAGTCTGCGCATGCACAGTCTGGCCGTAGTATAGAAATAGACGTGTTGGGGTCTAGGGCGGCCACTAATGGACCGATGGGGTCGAGTGAGGTATCAATGTGAAGCCTATGTGAGGGGGCATCCGACTGGGTGGATGTGGGGTCGGAATATCGTCATTCTGCGCATGCGCAAGAAACAAAGGGTATGAAAATAGACGTTTTGGGATCTGGGTGAGCCACTAATGAGCCGATGGAGTTGAGTGAGGTATCAATGTGAAGCATAGGTGAGGGGGCATCCGATTGAACTAGTGTCTCGGCCGTTGTCCACATTCTGCGCATGCGCAGACAGGGAATTCTGGGAAAAGGGTGTGGAAATAGACGTTTTAGGGTTTAGGTGAGCCCCTAATGATCCTATGGTGTCGTATGAGGTCTTATTTTGAAGCTGTCGTGAGGGAGCATCCGCCTGGGCTAGTGTGTCGTTCGTTGTCCATAGTCTGCGCATGCGCAGTCTGGCCGTAGTATAGAAATAGACGTGTTGGGGTTTACGTGGGCCACGTACCTTAACACAGAATATGATCCTTTGACTTTCACGCAATATAGGACGTAGACCTGCCGTCCTGTGCCCCAATACACACTCCAAGCAATTGTTACAGGCACAGATTTCTGGAAGAACCCACCCGAAAAATCCTGAAAACGCCCATGGTTCTCCCAGTTTTTTCTGGACGGCTTTGTGCGTACAAAGGGGTACCAAGACAAAGGAATCATACACGCGATTACAGTGAACTCTATTTACCAGTATAACTTAACCAAAAACCAAAAAGAGACTTACGAACTTGTACATATAGCGATTCTTATTTACTTCTATTTATATCTCCTACTAATCTCTCATTGTTATTTATTATTTATTTATTTATTTATTTATTTATATATTTAGCGCTGGAAAAGAAATTCAATAAACAAAGTAATGTACCGCGAAATTCAAATAAAACATTGAGTTGATGGGCCGCGAAATCCGAATGGGAAGCGGCCCTTAAACTACAATTTCAATCAAAAAAAAAATAGGTGGGTCACTAGTGGGCCGATTGGATCGAGTGAGGTATCAATGTAAAGCATACGTGAGGGAGTCTCCAACGGGCTGGGTGTGACGTGGCCTATGTGAGGGAGCAACCGCCTGGAGTAGTGTCTCGGCCGTTGTCCACATTCTGCGCATGCGCAAACAGGGAATTGTGGGAAACGGGTGTGGAAATAGACGTTTTTGCGGTCTAGGTGGGCCACTAATGGTCCGATGGAGTCGAGTGAGGTATCAAAGTGAAGCATTCGTGAAGGGGCATCCAGTCATGGGTGGGTGCATGTAAAATTAGGGGCATGACGTCACTTCCGCTTTGGCTGAATGGGGCGTGACCTTGGAACATGATAGGACATATACCGACCTGTCTGTGGGGGTTTTTCCGCCAGAATTTCGCTGACGTCTGCGCCTGCATCCGGGTATGCATGAGGGTCTGTGTGAATGGGGTGTGACCTGGGAACATGATAGGAATGCATGTACTTACCTGTCTGTGGGGGTTTTTCCCGGCCCGGCCCGGCCCGCCCCGGCCGCAGCGCGCGCGCGCGCGTCATCACTGGCAGTGCGCGGGTGAATGTCGGGTCGAACGGTCCAAGGTCTCCCTTTCGGCAAGGTTCGGCAACAATGTTGCGGCATCGATATACAGAGCTTGAACACAAAAAAGGGGATTGTAACTTAACCTGGGAAGGATGGGCAGTTCCATTTGGACCAATCAGCGGTCGAGAAAAAAGAGCCAATGAGCGATCGATAAAAAGAACCAGTGGACGGGTACTAGAATTTCGCTCACGTCTGCGCCTCCATCCGGGTACTAGGATGCTTTCGCCTATAGTGAATTCAAATCTCATGTTAAATGAAATCCTATACAAAATAACATTACACTACCGAACAATCACGGACTTTCACGAAGGGCCGTCACAGGGCATAATCGAAAAAGCGCATTTCTAACCTTATTGACCTTATGGCGCAAGCGAGTATAACAAGTGCCCATGACTCACACGGTGTATAAAACCCTACCCAACAGGTACACTATAAAGCCACCTCTCTAACCGTTCGCTTTTCATTCCTCACCATGGCAGCGAGCGGAACAGAGCTTGCGTTATTCCAACTGACGTCCCACGTCTACCTCATCGTCAATGACGATCACCTGGAGCTGGTCCAAGACGCACCGCAGAAGGTGAAGATTTTGTTATCGCTATCAGGCTGGACTCTATTGACACGATTGTTACAGGGAAAAGAACCCGAAAGGGATTTCATGCACGTGGAAGTCGGTGTGCACATACGCACTGCTGGAGAGGATTCCCTTTTTCCCCGGTTGGAACAGAGTGGAGGTACCTATATCACACTCTGTCCACCCTTATGGATGGCACTGAAAGATGTACTCCCGAGGTGGATGACTTACTACACCCCGAGGTGAAAGAAGGGACTGTGGCTACCCGGAGGCTTACACCTGGCTGCACCCTATTGTTGTACCCCAAACGAGTGGACCTCATCGATAGCGGACTTAGGTGTTGGTGTACATCTGAACCCAAAGCGCACGTCTCTTTGTCACCGGAAGGATGGACTACCTTGAAACGGGTGTTGTTGGGTGACCTGCACGGTGATAGCATTCACCTGTGTGACGACGTCTACATTTTCTGTGGTCCCTTTTTCGCTCGACTCCTCTGTCTGAACGACGGTGGTTTTACCCTGGACCCCGATCTATGGACGGCTTTGGAACAAGTAGTCCCCATTGTCGATGAGGTACTATATCTATAGGAGCCACATAACCAATCAGAATAGTACGTATCACGGATTACACCCGTAGAGCTACATCTAGGCGCGCATGTGTGACATGGTCTATAAAACACGTCCCTCTGGATCACACACCTTCATTTCTACGGTTGCAGAGCCATGACGGAGATCCAGCCCTATGCCACTCGCATTTTACAGCATGCGACAGTGGTTAATTCACTCACGGGCTACCGAGCAGTGGTTCGGTCCATGTTTGCAGATAGCGACGACAACGAGGGGCGGCGCCAGATCCTGAAAGAGTTCATAGAAGCGGTCCTCGACAGAGTGCACACGATGGAGAGGTGTGCTATCACTCACCACTACTGGACTATGACAGCCATCCTTGATACCCGGGCTATGGACCACAAGCGCTCACGCCGGACCCAGCGACGGCTCGTTGGCCTAGTAATGGTCTGTGCCCTCTTGACCCTGACGCTGTGGCATTGACAGTGGGACCTCACCATAAATACGAAAGACAGTCAGAGTGTGTGTCATTCACCGTTCGTCATTGGGTCAACCATGTCAACAGTCCTACGAGCCATCCTTCCCCTTACACCCGGGGTGGGGTTACACGTCTATGAAGATAAAGTCACCCTCGTGGAAGACCTTGGAGATGTTTGCTGGTCGCGCGCTGAGACCGTATCGAATACGGTTACGCTACACCGTGACGGCTGGACCAAATTTAAACGGGTGTTGAGTGGTGAGCTCGAAGGACACCTCATCCACATAGACAATGCCATCTACGTATACCGTGGATCCTTCTTCCCACGCCTGGGCCGTTACCAAGACCCTACGCGTGGCTTCACCCTAGACCCCGATCTGTGGACAGCCTTCGAGAAAGTGGTGCCTATCGTGGACCAGCTGTTTACACCGGACGAGCGGTCATCAGACGAGTTGGAGTGGGCTCGTGCCCTGAGAGAAGCGGCGGCAGAACCCAATGAACAAATGTCTAGCAATGAACCAGACGATGCCATTGATTACCCGGCTAGACTTTGACCACCCGATCCTTTGATCTCACGGGGTTCTCCCTATAAATACAAGAGACAGTCAAATCTGGTACCATTCACGTACTGACCATGACGGAGCATATAATACTGGCGTATATCAGCTTGACCCCCGAGGTTTTCCTGCACGTTTATGCAGATACGGTCGATATCATGGAGGAGGTGGGAGACATCTGTGATGCGGACCCTACACAACCGTGCCCGGCCCACATTCAAAGGCTGGACCAAATTCAAACGGGTGTTGTCTGGTGAACTGGACGGCGACCTCATCCACTTGTGTCACGATGTGTACATCCGACGCGGCCCTTTCTTTGCTCAATTGGCTCGGCTAGATGGGGGTACAGTGCATTTTACCCTTCACCCTGATCTATGGTCTGCATTGGAAGATGCCGTGGTAGATGTGGATCAAGTGCTTATCAAGCGGTCATCAGACGAGTTGGACTGGTCATTTACCATGGACACTGTGGAAAGCCAACGAAGAAAATCAGAAAGAAACTCCGGCCCAAGATATACCCGTTATAAATAAACGATAGAGCCAGGGTCCATCATCATTTTGTCACCATGAAGCGCTGGGAGAAGGTGTTGGATAACTTATACTACAGTCCCGACAGTCCGGCGGCCTATAGTGCATTGTCGGCTCTCTATCGAGCGGCCAAACCCCAGGGGATACAACGTGCCCAAGTCCGAGATTGGTTAAGAAAACAAGACACCTATACCTTACATCGATCTGTCCGTCGCCATTTTCTACGGAACCGGGTCATCGTGGGAGGAATAGATGCCCAGTGGCAAGCGGATTTGGTCGATATGAGCGCCTTTGCCAAACACAACGATGGGAATCGGTATATCTTGACGTGCATCGATATCCTATCGAAGTATGCGTGGGTGGTACCCATCCGGACGAAAACGGGGGCAAATCTCATAGCGGCGTTCAAAGACATCTTCAAGACCGGGCGCAAACCTTTGTATTTGCAAACCGACGAAGGCACGGAATTCCTCAACAGACCGTTCCAACAGTTTCTGAAAGCCCAGAAGGTGTTTTCTTCCATACGTACAACGAGACCAAGGCTTCCGTTGTGGAAAGGTTCAACAGGACATTCAAAGGCCGCATGTATAAATATTTCACCTATAAGACTACAAGGCGGTACCTCGATGTTCTCCCGAAACTTGTGAGTGGTTACAGTCGAGCCTATCACCGGAGTATAGAGAGAGCGCCCATTACCGTGACCCAACGCAATGAAGCCCAAGTCCGGCGTGTCTTGTACCCCAGGCAATCGCAGCGAACGACGAAGGCGGTGTATGAGGTCGGGGACCCTTTACGGATCAGTAAAGTCAAAGGTCAATTTGAGAAAAGTTACTTGCCCAACTGGAGCGATGAGCACTTCCTGATTAAACGGCGCCTACCCCGACAGCAGCGAGTCTATGAACTGGAAGATCTTCAAGGGGAACCGTTGCTAGGGACGTTTTACGAGACGGAATTACAGCCTGTCGTAAAAACACAGCAAGACTACTACACGGTGGAGCTGATTTTGAAAACGGAACGTCGACGTGGCAAACTGTTTCATTTCGTCAAATGGCAAGGCTGGCCCAGTTTCTTCAATTCCTGGGTCGCTGCCAACCAGGTGAAACGACTATAAAGCCAGACACCACAGCCGTCATCCTTCATTCCACGTCCGACCACAGTGCTATGGACAAACAGCAACTGCCTCTGAACACAGCGTCTCCCAAAACGCGCAAAGCGCAAGTGGGCTTTATGGTGATACTGCTAACCCTGCTGAGTGTGTTGTACGGAGGTGTGTTTTACGACGTAGCCTATGTCAGCACGTTACTTAACCAACTGAGAACACCAGCCATCAGTGAAATCGGTCTACAGATAGCACCAGTCAACCCCGTATCGAGCCCAGTCACCACCACACCCCGTGTACAAGCCCCATCGAGCTCCACACCAAGCTCCACACCTACACCAAGTACACCCACTACGTCTGAAAACCCACCGGATTTCATCCCTCGCAGTGAACAGACAACGACGACCGACGTTGTACCCACCACCATCATCACTCGCAGTGAACAGACAACGACGACCGACGTTGTACCCACCACCACTACTCCAGTTCACTCGTACCAAATTTACAAGAGCGGGTTACCACGACAGCGCATACAGCTCGAACCATGGAC
>JAVTVY010000947.1:0-35979 GCA_036873755.1 Hanleya hanleyi
AAATGTTAGTGTTGAAGACTACTTCACGATGACTTAATTAAATCCGCCATCTTTGTTTTTAAGAGCTCGGCCTTAGAGTTTTGCGCGTGCAAGTTTCAGTCCCATAGCTCGAGGGGAAAGAAAAATATTTATGGGGAGAGGCCGAAATGGCTCTCTGGGCCTAAACAGGTCCCCAAAAGCGCAGACCAGACAGGGTTAAATAAGGAGAAGAGCAGCCAATTAGTGCATTGTAGATCCTTTATCTTCATCGGATCTCGACACCCATTGTAATAGACAAGCGATGCTCAATGAAGCCTTTGTCGAATTAGATCAAACAGATTGCTATTTTACAGGCCGAGTAACAGGACCACGGCAATGGAACAATTAAAATCAAAACATCTTCGTCATTATTCAAATCAAAACTTGAAGTTTTTCTATTCTCCCACTCTGCTTCATTCCCGCCATAATGAAACCTTACAATTAACCCTATCTGGCCAAGGCCTGGTGGGACTGTCCAGGATGGGGAGGGTGTCATTCCGCACCCCCTCCCCTTAATCATTTTTCTTACCTCTCGAGCTACGGGGCTGGAACTTACCACACTATACTCCTGGGTCAGTCTACCAGAAAATATGAAAAGAAATCGAAGATCGCCGGTCTGATGACATCACGGTGAAGTCATTTTCAAAAAAAGCTTTTTTTTTGGTTGATATTTCAGATAGATTTTCGAATGTTTTATCTCCTCAAGAACTGCATCATGAATTAGTAAATATTAGCTGGATGTGAAATAAATAGTTTTTGCCCACTTTACCCAACCGAAAATAAGAGGTTTTGAAGAAAAACCACAGAAAACGTCACTTTTCTGATGCCCAAGAGGACTGCCATCTTAATTTACCTATGACCAACTGCACGGGGGGAGGCATGCAAATAGGGTAAAAATGATCCAAATACGATTAGCTACAAAGTCCCGGATTCAACTTAATTGTTGCTCCGTAGATAGCACAGAAAGTTCGGTTTTGAAAGGGGGGGGTGTAAACTTCTGTTTTTTTGTGGATTTCGGCTTGTAGACAAAATAAACAATTGTTTATGTTGGTTCTTGTGTAGATATACTTGCCATATATAGAATTCTCCGACAAGGAATATTTTGGTACATGGCCAAAACATTCGCAATAGCAAACTTTCCTATACAAGACTTTCAAATATTTGCCAGTATACTATCTCCTTAAGAAATTGATCCAATGCCATTTTTTTCACAGGTTAGGTTGAATTCCTCAGGAGGTACTGTACCCATGTTTGGGAACAGTACCTCATTTGAGGTATAGTAATATACCCCAATTGAGGTATAGTGCCATATCAATTCTAGATTTGAAATATTGATGCATTAATTCACATATCTGTTCCAACCCTGGAGGGCATGGATCAGTTGATCATTGGTCATTTTTCAGCAAATTATTACCATTTAACCCTACCTGGCTTGCGGGGGGGGGCGGAAAGTGCCCCCCTAGTGAACTTTTCTCTGCTGCTCCGAAACGACAAAACCGAGGAGGCCGAAACTTGGTGACTTTTAAGCTGATCTTATTGTGGTCATTTTGAGTCTATTTTCATATACCCCCGGTTGGAGGATCATGGGCAAATTCAAAATGGCGGCCATGTGGTATCCGCGAAAGTCGTGTTTTTCATCTCTTCGGTCCATTTCTTCACATTTTCCTTGCCTAAAAGTCCTTAAAAGTATATTATTTATGCAAAACTAATTATTCTCTATTTTATCAGATTTTTTTTCGAGAGAAAAATCTGAAAAATGAAAATTTCGAAAAATCGACCCCCGAAAGACCGAAAAATGGCTTCCGAGAAGATGACCTCACTGTGCCGTCATCATGGCGGCCATCTTGGATTTTTTCGGTAAACATTTTCCGGTAGAGCTTGAACCCAAGATACTCTGTGGTAAGTTTCAGCGCTCTAGCCTTAGTGGTAGAGAAAATATATAGGGAGGCACTTTCCGCTCCCCCCCACCAGGCTGCGACACACCCCAAATCTCCCAGGCCAGATAGGGTTAACAGACTATACATTTGAATTAATCACTTTGAAATTTTCAGAATGATAAATATCTTTAAGTTAAATATTTCATCTCTAGCACTCAAATGAAGACTGCATATAATGACATGCTTTTATGTTGTGAACATGTGTAAATCTCAACGATGTAGTGACTAGCTTACAAATTGAATTCAAATTGACAAACATTGTGCTAGCATGGCAGTGTCAGAAATAATGGGCCGAGAACTGTTTCTAGACGTGCGCATGCTAGCAGTGGGTGTCATTCTTTTGCCATAAAAAATCATTTAGTGAGCTACTTACTACAGTTATATCCCTGTAATTTGCACGAGACCAGTAGATAGAAAGCCACAATATACAGTCTGAATTTATGTGTGAAAAATCTCTAAGCATGTACATTCAACACATTTTTCAATGTCAAAAAATTACGCGATGAAATTAAAATGTGTAGTCAGTCTGTTTAATGATAATAATTTGTTGAAAAATGACTAAGACATTAAGGCCAGATATGTGATCAACTGATCCATGCCCTCCAGGGTTTGAACAGATATGTGAATTAATGCACAAATATGTGAAAACTAAAATTCATATGACAGTATACCTCAATTGGGGTATAGCACTGTACCTCAAATGAGGTACTGTACCCCAACTTGGGTAAAGTACCCCATATGAGATATTCAACCTAACCTGTTTTAAGGTCGTGGGATAGGAAAGAGTTTTCTGTGGTGTATTCTGCTAGACTATCGTGAAACCATACATGGAACTGCTCCTTGTCCCATGGAGAATCGCAGCATATCATGGTTGAAATGCAGATGTATCTACATGAATAACAATCCACAAACTGTTCTTGGGACTGCCAGCAGAAGACCACAAATGATAAATACTCAGAATTGGAAAGCAGTTAAGGTGCATTGAAACAACATCGACTCTAGAGGCTTTCAACTGTGAAAATGTCCCATTAGCGCAGCACAAACCATGAAATATTATCTATTTTTCACAGTAGGATATGGTAAAGCTGATATTTCTCCACTGATTTCCATATGTCCTAGTTTTGAAAATGCCGTTTTAGATGATACAAGTGCACAGTTCTGTTGGAATAATAATTCTCCTTACCATTCAGGCCGACAGAAAAAAATCATTCTTTAGCCCAGGTAACATACATGTACTACATGTACAAGGCCCTATACTGCATCCTTCCAGTACATGTTCACAATGACCACACGGCTGGGGTCAGTGCAGTGATTCATATGCAAATGTTGGGACAATAGAAGGTTGGATATGGTAGCCAGACTCTTTCCGGCTGTGTGAACAGTGCATTTCAATACAACACGGGTTTATTGAACAGACCTTAGGCCGAGAGGAAAATAAATGGATCAGTTTTAGAAGCATGGTGGTGAAAACTAGTTTCAATGCACCTTAACAGGTCAGAGAAAATGACTAACTAAAACACCCCACTTTATATTTTTTTTATACTTCCATATTTTCAAGCTGGCATATTTCGCTAGTTATTCTGTTCGTATATAAAAACGTACAGTGACGAGAAGTACTAGTATAGTGCAACACGAAAAAATAATGCACATAATTGCAATATCACAGAATAATTTCTGCGAGAAAAAGCCAGCAAGATATACAATCACATTGGCAGTTTTGTAAAGTAGATCGTCTTTTTGTAGTTAAAATGTCGAAATTCGCCATTGTCGTTTAGTATGAAAATCAGTCGAAATATCTCCTGCAATTGGGATATATTTCAATATCCAAACTTGGATTTAATATCCCAAGTGGGATAGATATCCCAGTTCGTCCTCGTCCCTGATCTGGTTAAGAAAATAATATATCACTCATGCTATGATATAAACAATTCATTTCCTTATTAATAGTGATCGGTCAAGAAATTTTGTGTAAAATGAGCCTACTAGACCTGTGGATCAAACAGATGTGTGAAAAATGACAATTATGCAGCTTCATTTAGGACCAAAGACTATCATAACAGGATGTGAATGGATGGACCACAACGGCCTTTCACATAAACACTTTTATGGGTATTTCCGAGAAATATGCCGAGTTTGGTATCAAAATTATTAAGTAATCTCCGAGATCTGACCAACAGCTCTGAACGCCCTTTTCTGCCTTCACGCTCTCCCGATACACAGCATGGCGGCATATACAGGCAAGCAGTCGGCGACATGAGCAAAAGTAAAACTTCACGGGCGATTGAAATATATGGAGACTGGATATGGTATAGATAAACGTACAGGCAACGATTTGGTGCAAGATTCACGAAATATAATTGACAGAGGATCTGCTGCAAGTTGTATTGTCAGTCTTTTGTCCAGGATATTACCTTTTCAATAGGAGGTCTTACACCAAAGCCTTGCCAACGTACATGCAGAGTGATAATATAAATCACATAGTGACCAGGATTATGTAGTTTTTTTTCTATGCACACTGCTGGAACTGGCGGAAATACTCACCAAGATTGCCTCCAAACTAAACCAAACAACGGAAGAGAGACGATTTACAAAATAACACACACGTACGTTCTCTCGGAATTGTGAGAATACAAAGACGAGTCCTTGCTTATATAGCAATCCGGTAAAGTCGTGTGCAAACTGTGGGCAACGATTTGGTGTAAGACTCACGAAATATAATTGACAAAGGATCTGTTGCAAGTTGTATTGTCAGTCTTTTGTCCAGGATATTACCTTTTCAATAGGAGGTCTTACACCAAAGCCTTGCGAAACTGGTTTATAGATAACTCTGCATACCACACGACACAGAACTTCCTCTTCTTATCCTTGACTCGATAGAGATTGCTTTGTATAGGCGTCTCTTTAAGGGAGTGATATATGTGCAGCTACCCCTTTTTAACAGAATCACATGTGATCTAATTACTAAATAGGCAATATAGTTGGTGGCCAATATCATATACCAAAATGTTCCCCTAAAACCTGCTGAATGTGAATATGACACCTCTTTGAACAAACAATGTAAATTGGGGAATATAATTACAAAACCAATGGTTCTTGGGACTGCCAGCAGAACTACATAAATATTAAACGCACAATAATGAAAAGCAGTTAGGAAAATTTTGTATAGTATGTTCTGCAACAAAGACTACGTTAGATATGGACAATGATTTGAGAAGTATGTTTAAATATATATTTTTTAATTCTTCAGTAATTGTCTTAGTCTAGAAATTTTGTGTACCCGACATGTGGATCAAATCAAAGATATTTGTCAATTGACAATTAATTATGCAGCTTCTTTTAGAACCAAGCACAATCACAACAGGCTGTGAATCGATGGATCACAATATGCAGTTGGGTATTGAATAGAAAGAATCCAGGGCATTTCCCTCACTGACTGCACAAACTGGTTTAGATGTATTAGCTCTTCAAACTATAACACAGGCTGGTGACATGAGTGTGACACACAAGTCTGTCTTGGATAGCGCTACACAGCTTTGAACTGTCCTTCATATTGGCTGACACGAATTATCATTGCCTTGAACAATTATTTTGACATAGTAAATGATAAAAAATCTTTTAAAAATACTTTCCGATGGAATTTTCTTTTCTGCATAGTCTTTATTGTGGCAGTGATTTCATACAATTTTAGACCACCTTTCAAGAGTGTGTGTTTACTCTTTATTGAATTCTGCTGGCAGTGCCGAGATGCTTTGTTTCTGTAATTATATTCTCCAGTTTACATTGTTTTTCAAAGGGGTGATTCAGCAAGGTTTGGGGAATGGTTTGGTATATGATATTGGCCACCGAATGTATTGCCTATTTAGTAATCAGCTCAGCTGTGATTCTATGAAAAAAGGTAGTTGAACATATGTCCCCTCCTTACCAAGAGCTTTCGCAGATAAATCTGCTCCTCAGGTGTTAGGTGAGAAGATCGATTGATTGAAATTGTAATTTAATGGTCGTTTCCCATACGGATTTTGCCACCCATCAACTCATGTTTTCTTTTAACTTCAAGTTACATTTCTTAGTTCTTTTAAGAAGTTTACAGCGCTGTATTTTAAAATAAAGAAATACATAATTAAATCAATAAAAATAAATAAATAAATAACAAGGAGAGAGCGGAGGGAAATATAAGTTGAAGAAAAGAATTAACTATGCACAAGCTCGTCGGTCAGTTTTTGATTAAGTTATACTGGTAAAAAGTGTCCACGATTCCTTTGTCTTTGTACCCTTTCATACACACAAAGCCGTGCAGAAAAAAACTGGGAGAACCATAGGCGGGTTCTTCCAGAAATATGTGCCTGTAACAGTATACTTGGAGTGTGTAATGATGTACAGGTTGGCAGGCTGTGCCCTATATTGCTAGAAAGTCAAAGGATCATATTCTGCATTAAACAATCGTCAGTTCAGTGGCGTCTCAGGCGTGGCGTGTCTGGTCTTGTGAAGAGTTGATTTTGTCAGTTCAGGACGTCTTTCTGTGGTGTTGTCACTCACGGAGCTGTTTAATAATTTCATCATCCGTTTCGTCTGTGGCCTTCAGTTTGCTGTGCCTGTATTACACAAAATAGAAGAATTTGTAGTTTCGTGTTTTCTGTATTTTTGGTGATATTCTTTGCCACAGTCAGACACTATCGTGATCTAAATCACACATGGTCAATAGCAATAATTAATTAAGTAAATAAATAAATTAATAAGTAACTAAGTAGTATAAATAAAAATATTATTAGAATTAAAGCCGATTGTGAATGTTTGGTATCCAGAATTGTCTTTCTGTTGTGGTTCGGGTTGTATACGAATAAAAGAGTATTGGGAACAAAAATATAAGCTACTATTACACGAGCATGGTATATTTTGTTTGGCGGTCGGGGGGAGGGGGCGGTCTTACAGAAGTTATAAAATGTTATAAATCTACAGAAGTTTTCAGTTGTGGTGCCCATTTGTCTGCAAAAAGTTGTCTAGAGTGAAGATAGCATGATACTGAAGGAATTTTCACTTTCTATCTAAATAAAATAAACATTCAAAATATTATTACAAGCAATATCACAGGAAAGTATTTTCTGAAGTGCTGAAATTTTTGTCAACTGAAAAGATAATCACTGAAAATTTATATTCATATTAACTTCTCAAGTGCATTAGATGATAGATACGTTTATGAGAAATGGATGTGTGCATCCTCATAAAGGCACACAGCATACTTGTTTGTATCGTCAAAATTTACCGACCATTTGATCCAGTGGTGAGAAAAATCTGGGACACTCGCTGACGCCTGTCGGTCTGCATGCAGTGTTCTGTCCTTGGATCACTGATCCATCATTATTGGATCCATGATCCAGTAATACAGATTTTTGCATCGAGGACCCAGAAATAAAGTTACAATGTTACTATCTGCAACATTTTCTGATTATTTTTTTTACGCATATGGATCATTTTATTTGTGGTGTATCGGCAGAGGATCAAATAGCCATTTTGTGAAAAACAATTTTTGACTGTGATGAGCCACAAGTGAACCAGACCGGTTTTTGATACAAAGTTGTTCACCTGGATTGATTATCCACATGTGTTCACAAAATGAGAAAAGTTGAGCCAAATGAGGACAAAATCATAGATGGCTCATTATGATGTGAAAACTTTGTTGGATCAGCCATGGCTCTTCTCGCTCTTTATTTTGGCTAATCCCTTCTTTCTTTCTTTTTTTTTGCGGGGGATGGGGGGCTCATTTCAAGTCTTTTTTCCAGTGTAATAAACAGGCAATTATTTGAAAGTCGGGTAATAGGAAATAGTCTGTTATTGTGTGTATTCTGCTTGAATATAGTAATGTCATAAATCAAACTGTTCCCCGTCCCATGGAGAATCTATGCACTATATCAAGTTTGACATGCAAGTAAATATGCAACAATGCAAATACACAGAAACAATTGTACTTGGGACAGCCAGCAAAGGTTCGCAAAGAAAAACCGCACAACACTGAAAAATACTTTAAACGATTCTATATTGCTTCTGCAACAACAAAGACTATGTTAAAAAACAAAATCGCACTGGAAAGTATTTTCAAAGATGTTTGATCATTTACTAAGACAAAATAATTGTCAAAGGTTATGACAACTCATGTCAGCTAATATGAAGGACAGATCAAATCTGTGTAACGTTAGGCAAGACCACAGTCAGGTCAGGGACACCCGTTTCACCAAGTTGTTTTGCCTCAACGAGATACAAATGCGTTGTGATCCATTGATTAACCCTATCTGGCCGGGGCTTTTTGGGACCTGTCCTGGCCTGGAAGCCACCCCCCTCGCCCCTCCCCATCCCAAACTATTTTACTCGCCCCTTGAGCCAGGGGGCTGAAACTTACCACACTGTACCCATTGGTAAAGCTCTACTACAGAATGTGCAAAAACTCATTTTCAAAAGGCATTTTTGATCGATTTTTCGGTCAGATTTTCCGATATTTTTTATTTATATAATTTCACCGCAAAAACTACATGATGAATTAGTAAATACATGTAGTAATCTGATGTGAAACGAAATAGTTTTTGACCACTTTTCCTCGCGACAAAGCAGAAATTTTGGAGAAAAATGACGAAAACATGACTTTTCTGATACTCCACGTGGTCGCCATCTTGAGTTTACACATGAGCCTATGCTCCGGGCATTATGGAAATTTGCTCAAACTGACCCCAATGTGATCAACTAAAAAGTCACGGAGCGTCAGCTATCATTTTTTTTGTCGTTCAGGAGATAGTGCAGAAAGTTTGTTAGGGGGGATAATGCCCCTCCTCTAACCAGGCCTGGTAGGTTTAACTTGGGATAAAAGAGGAGGAGGGTGACTCTGAAAACATTAGCGAAAAGCTTTTTGAAGATCGCTATTTCGACATTCATGCCATCGTCAGGAATGATATTGATTGATTGAAATTGCAGTTTAAGGGCCGCTTCCCGTACGGATTTCGCAGCCCATCAACTCAATGTTTTATTTTAATTACACGTTACATTTCTTAGTTTGTTAAAGATGTTTACAAGTGCTGTATTATCAAATAAACAAATAAATAGGTAAATTAATAAATATATAAATAAATAAATGAGTAAATAATAATAAATGGGCGGATGGAGATATAAATAGTTTAGAATAGAAGAATTGTCTATGTACAGGTTCATCGCTTGGATTTTGATTAGGTTATATTGGTAAGTATGTGTTCATTGTGGTCGCGTGGGTGATTCCTTTGTCTTTGTACCCCTCTGTACACAAAACGCCGTCCAGAAAAAAACTGGGAGAACCATAGGCGGGTTCCTCCAGAAATCTGTGCCTGTAACAATTGCTTGGAGTGGGTATTGGGGTACAGGATGGCAGGTCTACATCCTATATAGGTGAAAGTCAAAGGATCATATTTGCATTAGACAATCGTTACATCGGTGGCATCTAAGGTGCGGCACATCCGATCTGTGTTGTCTTCAGTGGGTATGGTTTCAATTGTCCGTGGTTGTGGTAGGCATTGTTCGTTTTGGTTTGAATGTAGAAGCTGTTCTTGTTTCCGTTGATCGTCCATGGTCAAGGTGTGGGTTTTGGTGATTCCTCTGAAATGGCTAGGTCTGATACTTTACAACAGGTATATTTAAGCTTTGCAGAACAATGCAAAGATAATCAACCAGTCAGACACACAATACAGCGAATACAGTACTATTTTAACCAATAAAATGCCTTTCCGGTTGATTTCACTTTCGGTGATTGTTGTCACAGCGAAACAGCTCACCAATTACCAGTATACGAGTTGTCAGAGTATTTCCATCATAGCTCTCTAGATTTGTATCTAATACCGCTTATGCCGGTGCTAGGGGCCGTGTGGTCATATCATTCAAGTTGCCACATGAACAGGTACAATAAAAGCGTACCTGAGATACAACACATATCACGAATCGTTAGATTCTTGGTATGTGCTTTAGAATAGATTAACCAGAGGACTATTGTGTGAAGTCATGTGACGCAGTCAGTATGTCGGCACCTCTTCCCACTTCCCTTCTATGTGTTGTAATTTCACTGGTTGGGACATTACTCAATGTATGTCTGACTGGTTGACTATCTTTGAATTATTCTGCAAAACATATATATCCATAGAACCTGTTGTAAACTATCATTCCTTAAGATATATGCATAAATATATGTCGCAATATTGATCTTACAAAATGCTCTTCAGTAATATTTTCGGAATCAACTCCTCCTGTATTAAATGACAAATGCCTGCTTTGTGGGACAGTTCAACTGGACGTTCAAAGTCCACATGTGCGAATATTTCACCTGTAAGAATACATGGCGGTACACGGATGTCCTCCTCAGCTAGTCGATTATTACAATCGAGCCTATCGCCGGAGTATTCATGAAGCGCCCATCGACTTCACCAAGCGTATCGAGGCCCAATTTAGTGGTGTTACCACAACCACGACCGAAGGCGGTGTTCAACACAGGGGACTCCGTACGGGTCAGTAAATTCAACAGAATATTCGAGAAGAGTCATCTTCACAACTGGGCGATGAGCACTTCATGATCAAACGCCGCGTACCTCGACAGTCGCGGGTATATGAACTGGAAGAGCTTCAGAGGAGCCACTGGAAGGGACATTTTACGAGAAAAAATTACAACCCGGAGTGAAAACAGCAGAAGACTGTAACGCAGATCCTAAGAACCGAAAGACGGCTGTACAAGACGATGCACCTCGTGAAATGGCAAGGCTGGTCCGAGTGCGTTCAATTCCCGGGTTCGGTTCAACCAGGTGAAACGGCTATATAGTCAGGAAACCCATGGCCTCGAGACGCCTAACATTGTATTTTCACACTCAATACCGTAAATGTCCATGGATGCCCATTGGGTTTAACATTGAAGTAACTGAGGCGTATCACTGGTCTTATTTAGGGACAGATGCCTCTTGCTGGGCCGTAACGTGACCGAAAGTGACCTTTGACCCGGATGTGTCATAAGTGATGCCAGCTCCATGTGATCCACATGACGCCATCAGCCTCAGCTTCAATGCTAATGAATTTGCCCTTTACATACTACTGACAGTCTTGTTTTGACCGGATATCTTTTTTTCAGTCACATGCATATAGATTATACAGTACATACATGCATATATGCTACAATGTATATCATCACATGATGAATACAAATGATTAGCCAACTCCATCACTTGTAAGCATAGATCTATGAAGATAAATATATTACTAGAAAACATTAACAGTTGTATATGAATATGGTTATTCATACGGTAATCCATCATTTAGTCAGGCAGATATGTGAAATGATTGTGTACTTCGTGATGAAAGCATGATATTTGGCAGGATGATGGATAAACACATATGATGTATTTCTGGAGGGAAGTCCGGCTTGAAAATCCGTATTTGACCGCCATGTTGAATTTCAAAATGGCCGCCATCAACAACCATAAAGTCGCATTTCTGCACTTCTGAGACACATAGGATGCCAATTTAAACGGTTATACCCACATTTGGGTACTCAAGGAAGTTGATCAACACAGTTGTGTTGCATCAGAACTGATGGATTTCGAGATGGCAACCGTTTTCTTTTCAAAATGGCTGCTGAGAATCGCTTATTTTCATCGTTATGTGACTAACGTGAACAGATACACACACTTCTAATTCTCAGTGGCCTAAAATGTTTTTTTTATGTCTTTGAACATTGGTTACATGTGGACACGTGACCCGTGTGCTTAAGTTTTCACATGAACAGCTGCAATAAAAGCGCGGTTGAGATACTAAGGCTACATCCTAGAATCCTCCGTATTCTAAAGTCTGAAAGTGAGGTTCCAAGAGAAACTTTTTCCTTTAGACTGATATGGCTGCTCTTCAGTTGCCAAACGTCAACTTTACCCACCTTTTACAGGGGTAAAAACGTTCGTCAACTTTACCCACCTGTTACAGGGGTAAAAACGTTCGTCAGTTTTACCCACCTTTTACAGGGGTAAAAACGTTCGTCAACTTTACCCACCTTTTACAGGTGTAAAAACGTTCGGTGTCCGCTTATTTTCCTTTAGTTTGACTTAACGAAACGCGAATGGAACTAAATGTAAACGCGTTCCAAACGCATTCCAAACGAGTATAGGAAACGAAACGCTTTCAACGTCGCTTAATTTGTCTTTTATCAAAACGCGTTTCCCTCGTCAAACGCGTTTGCTCCGATCGAAACGCGTTTATGAACGCGTTTTATGAACGCGTTTCGAACGCGTTTCTCTTTTCGTTCAGCTCATTTTCGTTTTATTTTGCAAACCAGGCCAAGAAGCCCTCGTGTCGGGGCTTTCTCCTGATGCTATTATTAATCCCTGTGCTATGAAATACATATATGTGGCGTAGCCTTTAATATACAGGGGTGAACACGTCTGTGCCCGGTAATTTCCTTTTTGTTTAGTTTACGCTCATCATCGTACTGCATTAAAAAATCAACTATGTCTTCAACGAATTTTGAATTTTTTATCGGTTTCGACTGTTTCTTTGAACCCCGAACAACGTCCTCCTCCAGCCATTTCCTTAAAACTTGGCGATCAGGTCGCTCACATGTTTCTACACCATACTTCTCTTTTAAAGACCGATGGAGTTTTGTCCTTCTAACTCCATCTTGAAGCAACCTAATCATTAACAGCCTTTGATCAACACTCGGTCGTCGAACCATTTTACAAATGAAAAAAAAAAAAAAAAAGACCAAATACTATTTTCGCCCGAGGATGCAACCGTGGTGTGGGCGGTAAAGTTTATTTACCAACAAGAACAATAAAACGCGTCCTGAACGCGTTTCCAAAATGAAAGGCAAACGAAATATAGGGAAATATACGAAACGAAACATACGGGTGATTAAACGCGTTCGTGAAACCAGGCGCGTACGCAGGATTTCTAGTGGTGGGGGGGGGGTGCGATTTGATATAAAGCGGAACGTGAGTCCCAGCAATGCGCGCAAGCGCGCCATGCTAGGGGGTCCGGAGGCATACCCCCCGCCGCCCCCGAATTTTTTTTCTAGACTTCATTTGGCGCATTCCAGCGCCTTGTAAGGGGAAAATAGTGCTCTAATATAGCTTCTACTGTGTTGTTTTTATAGGGTCCAAAAAGGTGAAAATAACTGAAAAGTATGAACCATATGGGAAAACGTAAATAACAACAACGGTCGTTAATTCAGGTTGAAATACAAGCAATACCAGCACTGATTTATTTCACTATTAATCATCACTGTTTTGTTGTGTTGTTCGACACACAAAATACACCAGAAATATAACATTAGTCAATTATTTTTCGGTGAGACCAATCACTCCGTTGAAGTGAGTACAATGATTCATGTTCCACCGAAGGCCAAGATGAATACTTTTTTTTCTGGACCATTTGACATATTAATTACCGGATTAGATGCTGTCAACCATTACGTCCCTGATAGACACCTTACATGTCGTCATTAATCTCAATAACGTTGTGCGAGCGGGGGAGGGGAGGGGGCGACCCCCCCCCCTGCGTACGGGCCTGATGAAATGCGTACGGGCCTGATGAAACGCGTAAATGAACATACCGATGATCAAACGCGTTTGCGATGTATAAACGCGTTCTTTGAGAAGCAAACGAAACGAATACAAAACGCATTCAGAACGCTATTGAAACGCGTTCCAAACGCTAATATAGCCAAATTGAAAACACCGGACGCGGAACGCTTTTACCCCTGTGCATATCCCTCCAACTCATCCACATAGCTGATATCTGGAATAGGACACATATTGGGTATTATACAATTATTGCATGTTACAGAGTGGGACATCACGATTTGTCAGCTCGAGACAAAGTGATGTACAACGAGCGCGCAGCGACAAATCGTGATGTCCCACTCTATAACATGCAATAGTTGTTTTGTTATACCGAGAATCCGCCGCATTCCCGGGTCTGACTGTGAGGTGCCGGAGGATGATTTCCTGTAGAGGCATACGGTTACTTTTCAGTCGCCCGACGTCGTCAGTTTTTCCCACCTCTTGCTTATTGCCCCAATTTATTATCTGTATATGTTAGGATTCTGCTGGTGGACTGTTAGCCTCGAGGCCCGCCGTCTGTACATGTCATTCGACGAAAATATATAGATTTATTGTTTTGTTGGGAAGTTAAAGCCGTACGATATCGGGCGTCACAGGTTAGTTTTTCTGGTTATTCTTGCATTAACTAAGTTTATCCTATATTGAAGTTTACTCCATCAGAAGTCCACGATGCTCATTCATTAACATCAGATGAGTTATTTGTTTGAGCTGATCTTTCATTATAGTTGCCGAGCTAGCGTATCTAATTCCGCTGAATCCGGTGCTAGGGGCCGTGTGGATACTTCATAGTTTCCACATGAACAGTTGGCCGACTGAGATACTAAGGCTACGTCCGGGAATCCATCGTATTCTCGGGTCTGAATACATACATTCTCGTACCGTATCTCAGCTCTCTGCTTATCATACCTAGGACACAGCCACCAGCCGCGAGTGCAATTACAGGCGTCTGGTGTCGTCCATTAAAGAATATCCGCGTCCATAATCCAAATGCCTATTCCATATACCACATACCTATTCCGCATCCATAACAGCATCAGCATCAAATCAAAAAAAAAACGACAATCATACTATACATGAACGTAGGCTAGTTTCCTGCAAGAGAGAAGCGGTCAACAGTTTTCATTGATGCCGACAAGACATCATGATGTTCCAAAAATTCACATCCGTATCTCTGATCCATATGATATGATATCCATATACAAGTAAGACGATTCTACAAATCCCCTCTACGCTAGCGTCTGTCAAAACATCACCCGGCCACAGCGATCAACACAATTAGTTCAAGGGTACAGACTGGTCGACAGCGACCCCAACACCACGCCTTGTGATCACTACGCCTGAAGACTCATCAGTTTCGACCATCCAACGTAAACGCACTAACACCCCGACAACCGTACCAAGGCTTGACTCACACACCAGTGCTCTGCCGATCCCGTTTCATCGAATGTTTGAGAGTGGATTACCACGTCAGCGGATACACCTTCAACCATGGGCCCTCGGCGGCAACACCCTTTCACTGATCTCATTGCCCGGCTGACTGACTCAGACAAGACGAACTTTGTCAAGGAGCTCATTCTGTTTTTCACGCCGACCACATGATTACACCACCTAGTGTCCGAGTCGTGTGGGGTTATAGAGAATTGCAGGCGGCATGTACAACAATACTCCACATTACGTTCGTGGAAGGTCTACCCAAACTGGCCGACTTAGACCCGGACACCTTGACGGTTGTCGATGATGTCATTGCGCAAACGGTCGTCGGCTGACCCAGCTCTTTAGAAAAGACAGTCATCATCAGTGGTTAAGCACCATCTTCATTGAGCAGAATCTGTTGAGTAAAAACAAAAAACATCAGAACAATAGTTTGAATACCCGCTACCCGAAGGTGTTTAAAAATCCAGGAGGCACTGGCTGGACGTGTTGGTGCGCTCTTGATCAAATCTAGGTATAGTTTTTTTCTTGTGTTCAGGCTTGGTAACATTTGTGGAAGCCTTGGTAGCATATGATGTGTAAGCCTTGGTGGCATGTTATGAACGGCTTGGTGGCGTATTTTGTTAACCTTCGAACATGAATCATATATTTTCCACCTGAAAGAACCCACCCCGATCACCTCCGACTGTGGACCGTCCAACAATGTTATGTATCACAAGCAGCCAGTGAATCCTAGTTCCCCCGCCGAATGACAGCGACAGTTTTGAGAGCATTGTTGGTATCGGAGATGTACATGGTGGAGGCAACTGCTGCTTGACATACGTAATGAGAGTCACTGTTTCTTCCATGAGATATTAGCTGATATGGGAGTGGTATGGATTGTTTGATATATGTTTGCAAGCGTGCTTACATAATAACCCCGCAATAGCCAAATTTAGATGGTGGCGCCACCTGTACACGCAAGTGAGCGAGATTTAATTCAAGCGACATCTCATGGCATGTCATCTACAAACCAAATTTGACAAGAAATTGCGTAAGGGTTATTACCCGAAAACAAAATTTATATTTTGCCACCAGGTGGTGCCACCTCTAGGTGCAAGTAAACGAAATTCGATCCTGGCATGGTATATGCATACTGAATTTAAGAAGTGTCGGTTGAGCAGTTCTTAAGTTATTGCCCGGAAACAAATTTCGAATTCTGCCAACAGGTGACGCCATCCCATGGCATAATATATGCATACCAAATTTGAGAGGAATCCGAGGAGCGGTTCTCAAGTTATTACCCTGAAACGAATTTCGGATTCTGCCACCAGGTGGCACCAACTGTATGTGCAAGGGAGCGAAACGAAATCAGGCCGGGCTGCCCTCTAGCGACGAAATGCAGTGCTGACGTCATTCTTTGATTTGCTCACAACCTGGCTGGACGTGTTGGTGCGCTCTTGACCAAATCTAGGTATAGTTTTCTTCTTGTGTTCAGCCTTGGTAACATTTGTGGAAGCCGTGGTAGCATATGATGTGTAAGCCTTGGCGGCATGTTATGAACGCCTTGGTGGCGTATTTTGTTATTAGCCAAGGTGGCTGAGAGACTGTCTAGGTGACAGTGAAGAAAGTTCAATAGAGCGGGCCGCATGCTTGCAATGCTGACTGAGCTTCTGCTGTAGCTAACGTAAACCTATGTCCGCCTTACCTCCTCCGAGTATGCGGTGATGTACTAAAATAAACGGAATACACGCCTTGCCAGTCGTCCAAAAATAGCAAAAAACCGCCATGTTTCCTTCCCATAGTGCAATGCGAACCACGAGAAAACTTTTGCATCACCCATGCTTTAAGTATAGGCATGGGTTGAAAATTGATGAAAAAGTTATTTCAAAGAATTTTTTACATGATGCGTCAGACTTCTTTCCCTCTAGAACAGTTCAGTGATATTTCAGGTTCATGTTATCTTCTGACTCGGTCTATAAACAAACTTATGACGGTGATTTTCCTGAGGCCCATGTTGAAGGCATTGCTGGCAAGGCATGACTGGCATGGGCACAAGACTGACATAGAGCGCCGGCGGCAGGAGGAATTCCTGGAAAAAGTCCTGCCGTTGGTGGTGGAGCGGAATCTCCCTGTAGTCATTCACTGCAGGGAGAAGAAGCATGGTCAGTCTTCCGCCCATGCCAGATTGCTTGGCCTCCTGGGGGCTACTTTGCCTCAGGGGTGGCCGATACATGTCCATTCCTTTAGTGGGAACGTCGCCGTCGTCCGAGCATGGGTTAAGCGATTCCCGAACGTCATGTTCGGGATGAGCTTTGTGAGGGCGATGGCGACAGCGATGAAGTTCTCCTGGAAATGGGCATGGGTCGGCTACTCCTGGAGACAGATTCTCCATATCTGAAGCCCCCCGGAGGCAGTAATCCAAACACACCATGGGGAGTGTGGCCAGTGGCCTGCTGGGTATCCCGTATGGTCAACTTGCCCCCCCCCCCGGTCATCTTGAAAGTGACCCGTCGTAATGCATGTTTGCTGTACAGATTACCATTGTAGGCAGGCGTTCGGTGGGTCGCTCCATAAGTCGGCTCCACCCCCATGGGTGTGGGAGGGAAAACAGGCAGGGTTGTGCGGTCGACAGTCGAGTTAAAAGGGGGAGGGAAAGCGGGATGAACATCATATAACATTAAGTAATAACCAGGGATACCATTGGGGATTTCCTTGGGCTATTTCTCTGCCCACAGGATATTATGCAACCGGTTTCCTGGTAAAATGATTACAGGCTACCATTATAGTTTTTCAGGTTTTATGTAACCGGCTTCCTGGTAAAATGAGCAAACAGTTTTTCATGTTTTATGCAACCGGTTTCCTGCTCAAATCAGCTGCGGGTGACCAGTACAGTGTTCAAGTTCTATGCCACCGGTTTCCTGGTAAAAGTAGTAGGGAGTTACCGGTATAGTTTTTCGTGGTAGAAGCTTTCCGGGAGTAAATAAGTTATGTCCTGTGTTAATATTGGGGGTTAGTGGTAGATGCGGAACTTTAGTACTGGTACCGTTGTGGACAGTACAGTTCTGCGGGTGGGTGTTAGGAAATATAATGGGTGGGGTTTTTTTAGACTTTTTAGGGGAGGTGATTATTTTTAAACCTTTTTCCCCTTGGAGCGGACATTTTTTAGAGGATATTTTAGGCGAATTGCGAGGACTAGATGTCCTCGCTCAACCCTATTTTATAGGGTATTTTAAATGAATAGGTTTTTCTACTGTAGAGGGGCCCATGGTGCAGGATACCTAGGGCAGGGTTGGGGGTGGTTTTCACTTCGGAAATTGGACCCTTCCCCAAAAAGAAAAGGGGGAAGGGTGTAGTAAATGCTGCCCTTTAGTGAATATGTAGTCAAGGGTGGCCACCCTTAACTGGTTAGTCTAGCTTTGGCAGGGCCTCCAAAGCTACTGTTAGGAGTAGGCTAGGTCACTTACGTAGGGTCACCACACGCTATCGGGCTCCTGGAGTTATTGCCCCCGAGGGCGATGTATGTAGCGGACCAATCAAGGACGAGAAGACAGAAGTCCCGGGAATTACAAGATTGAGCTTGGCACTCTTGCAGCAGACCTCTAGGTAGTGAGTCATGTAAGCCTTGGCTCCGAGGGATAATATTCAACAGGTAAGGCCCTGTTCCGTATCGGTCTTGTACTATATCGAGGAAATTACTTCAAACCGACTGGGTAACCTGGAACGGCAGACAGCCCGGTCTGGACAGAACCTTGCTAAGGAACTGCAAGACAAGGTGAGAGCTCTCGCTCTGCAAACGACTCCCAGTAAGGTACTTCTACTCCTGGCACTGGATGAACTGGCGCGGACGTCAAAGAAAGTTGGCCATGTAGATGCTGACCTGTTGAGGAAGTGACTAGGCAGGCGATGAAATATCAAGGGAAGCTGAACATTGTTACTCTGAGTATCTCTTTACTTGGTGATAAAGCTACTGATGCAGTCACAAGAGCAATATCTAAATGTATTAAAGAAAAGCAGCTGGATTCCAAAGTTGATGCTACCCCAGAACCCAAAACCCCAGTCGAATATCCAAAATCCCCAATGCCGGGTGTGTATCCCCATACCCTCAATATCCAGTCCCATTTCATAATATGGCAGGGCCTAGACAACAATCTCCATATGCTCCATTCCAACCACCCGAAACTCCCTATGGCACATATATGCCTTATATGGCAGGGTCTTCTGGACCCCCTCGATATCCATACCGCCTCAGACCTTAAGGAGTGATCTTCCCATTATGTGAAATATTGTCAAGAGATGAAATCCGCTAAGAGACACACCTCGGTAGAGTATGTGTCTAATGTCAAAGGGCTGCGGCCCTGTTTTTTTTGTAGAGTTTTGCATTTTGATTTTTTCAATTTCCAGAAAAAATCAATAAATAAATAAATTACCGTACTAAAGATAACTAAATAAATAGATAAATGCATCTCTATCACTTAACCCGGGAGCACTGATCCCTTAGTGAGCAGTTGTGTTCACGTGGGTTGAGGGCTGGACTCGATCGTCTCCGCCCTTGCATTCCTCGCTTGATGTCCCGGTTCAAACTGTACCCGTGCTCTGTTGACAGGGTCGAAGTCAGGGATTTGGAGGTAACTTAGTCATACCATCCTGGGTGATGGAAGTAAAGTTTGATCTGGGTGCAGTAAAACAACGTAAGGGTGCCGGCATGGATTGTCTGGGGAGAGGATGCAACTAATTCCACCCGAGGTGCAGGTGTCAGCGATTTGATTGTACAGGACCCTGACCAGTTCTTGTCAGGACAACTTCATGAAAATTTCTGTGAATGGAAAAAGGTTTTGGGTCCCAATGACCAGGATGTGGATCAAGAATAGGGTTGATGTAACCTTCTTTATACCCTCTAAGGGGAACTATAAGGGGAATCTTATGATAGCGCCCCCGTCAACCCCACCCCAGAGCAGTATTTCTCAACTACGGCAATTTGCAGAAAGTAAAAACATTTTATTGTGTCTCACTCTGAATCACAGAACTAATTAGAAATGGATCTGTTAGGGTATGGGAAAAAGTGGGCTAATGGGTGCCACGTACAGATGTTATGCCACTTACACTAGAGCGGAGTAAGCCAAGGCTGTGCCATGACGATAGATTTCTCAACCTCTGGACAAAAGACCTTCCGCTTAAGTTAGAGACTCTTGGAGATATCCCCCGCATTATAGAGAAAGGGTTAGACATGGTCACATGTGACGAGAAGTCAGGGTATGATCATGTTAAGTTGTCAGAATCATCCCAGACTTATTTTGGTATACAGTTTGCAGGATACTTTGTCATATACGACTCTCCCATTTGGGTGGAGTGCCTCCCCATATATGTATATCAGAAAATTGGCATGGCTGCGACCAGGCACCTACGCAGGGGTGGTTCCCTCATTGCATAATGTATCGATGATCGCCTTGGAGTCTCCAGAGATAGATCGATGCCCTATAGGCTAGTTGACCTTTTGACTGGATTGGGTTATACCTTGGCATTGAAGAAATATGTTCTTGCTCCAACTTCCTGTACCAGATACTTAGGTATGATCGTAGACTCAGAAAACAGGCTCTCCTTCTCCCTGTCGAGAAGGAGAAGTTCTCTACTCTTCCTGAGCATATTCTCTCCCTTAACGAGGTGCCGGGAAAAATATTTCCATGACCCTTGCTGACCCTGCTGCAAAGTCATGCTTTGTCTTACTGTCTCAAAAACAGCCTGAAGGTCAAACTGTCTGGGGCCTAAATTGAACATTGGAGATGGGTGTGCTCAATGGCGATCTGAATCTCACTATCAGGTTGTTCTATTGACAAACCACGGTAAGGTGGGCTATGAGAAGTGCTTTCCCGTTGGTTCTGTATCTGGTTTCTCAGACTACCAGTTGGACTGTCTTGCTTGTCCCGGATGGGGGGGGGGGAGAGATGTGGGAGGGGTGTGGAAATAATGACCATGCTAAAGAGCCTACAGCATGTTCCACCAAAATCCGGGAGATGGTAACTCATAAGTGTGAAGTCAGTTTGAATCTTGCATTTAATTCCCCCAATTTTTAGCCCACCATCACCGCATCGCATTGATATTCAGTCCATATACGATATTACGTACACGTTCCACAGTTGAATCGATATCGACATTGTCGATTTCGACATAATACCGCCGTATAGTTGTCTATACGTTTCATATATGTAGTAATCTACATTGAGAAGGACGGTCGTATTATTTTTATCGGCCCGTGACACCACAATATCATCGTGGTTTTTCAGTTTATCCAGAGCTTGTCTCTCAATTGAGAGATTAGCCATTGGTCTCCACTCTTCTGTAGCTTAGACAGCATGAGTTTGGTAGAGAACAGATAGTATTCTATATCTACATCCGCTATGGGTGGAATGAATTCCGATTTTTCCCTAAACAAGTCGTGTTTAGGTAAGATGTAGGCCTCATGGAGGAATAGTGCGTTTAGCCTGGCGCTCTTTCCAGAGAGCTCAAGTCGTACACCAGTGTATTACTGGTTATGACAGGAGAGGGAACATAATTCAGTCCCTTTGATAGCAATAATATATCCCCATCAGTGAGCCTGACATTAGACAAATTTCTAATGTACTGTTTCGCATTCTCAATGCTTTGGCTTCTTAAGTTCTGGTTTTTGTCTGCCAAGTGTTTATTAACACGTTTTAAGCAGCCTTTTGCTTTCGCCCTGGACGAAAATCTGTGGTTCGGCATTTTAGCTCGATACAGTTTTCTGGCTACCGGTCAACTTCGGACACGTGTAGCCTCCAGTCTGAGTCTCTACACCCAGTACCGATCTTAAGTAATAAGCCTCCTAGTATAATCATAGGCTCATGAAGGGGGAACCCCACAGGTCGTTGATCAATTTCATTGGTCAACAGAGGCGCAAGCGGCCGTCAGTTCAGTGGACCCATTCTTCGGTAGGATACGCCCACTGTCTGCTCAACACTAAATCGCAGCAGCGTACAACAATGGGAATACATTCCTCCATAATATATTGTTTTATGTGGAAGTGCAAAGAATATAATATATATTATTTTATTATAATATACAGTAATATTCAGGAGACCGGTAAGGTCCAAGAGAGACAGCCCAATATTATGTATATATATAGGTTTCTCATTCTTGTAATATAGCGAGGGTTATCCACACCGATTTCGTCAACGGTCTGTTCTTAGACAGTATTAATTGCCCCTCCGATACCGGAATCGGGCTGTGTAAACAGCTGTAGGTATACATAGGCAAGACAGTACGTCTGGGAATACGACTTATCAGTGGTATCGACAATCTGTGGAGATTGCGGAATGGATTGAACACAGGACATACTCTAGTATGCAATGTATTATCAATAATCATACGTAATGAAAATCACTCAAGCCACAAACATGGCTGACAGGTATAGCGGTTCACATGTTTTAATGTGAGGACACTATTTCGGCAAACACGCATTGCGCGTAAACCGTATGGCATTTGTATGCGATTGGTCTGAAACTGTTATAGTATCAGGAAATAGTAGGGATCGAGACAGACGGATCTGACCGATTCACACGTCATAGTCAGAGGGCAAATAGCCCGAAAGACCAGTATAATAAAACTGACTAAAAGTAAGCCGTACCCACAATTCCTAGTACAAGCTTCAGTCTGAGCTACAACCATTAATGTACAGGTGTGGCTTACCGGATAGTTTATATTATTATTGAGTCGTGCCTTCGGGCCTACTATCCAAACACGTGAATCGGTTTTAAACTCTCGTTTATCTCTGATCCTTGTGCATGTCTTGATTGTTAGTCTCAGACCCAACATAAGACTGCCCTGTACACATTAAGGTGCAGGAATGGTTATTATTGTCTCGCATGCTATTTAGCAGATCTGCTACTTCGCAAATAATTTCTAAAATCAGTGATATTTAGAAAGGGATGTGCTACTTTGAAGATAATTTCTAGGATTACTGCTAGTTAGCACTTTGACTTGCCTGTTCCCAAATGAAATATATTGTATAATTAGCACAATTGCTAAATATTCAATATTTCTTTCTAAATTGCAGCCAGAAGAAATATTCAATATTCGTGATAACTCGCAAACGCAAATTGTCGGACTGCCTCTCCCGAAAGAAAATATATTGTATAATTAGCACAAATGCTAAATATTGAATATTTCTTCTAAATTGCATCCATGATAAATATTGAATATTTCTTCTAAATCGCAGCTCCAAATTGTCCGATTGCCTCTCCTTAAAGAAAATATATTGTATAATTAGCACAAATGCTACATATTTTCAATATTGCAAGGACTGGTGATTAAGGAGGTTTAAGGCAGTCCTACCCTTTATTTGCTGGTCTGTGCAACTCCTCTGACAATAACAGGGATTATTCTATCGTTCTTCCTGGTTAAACAACGCGCATGTGCTGGTATATAGACTGTTTAACCCTATCTGGCCTGGGCTTTGGAGGACCTGTCGTGGCCTACGGCGGGGGGGGGAGGCGGAATGGACCCCCTAATTATTTTTCTGACCCCTTGAGCTAGGGGGCTGAAACTTACCACACTATATCCTTGGGTCAAGCTCTACCACAAAATGTAAAAAAATCCAAGATGGCCGACTTGATGACGTCACAGTGACGTCATTTTATAGTAGATTATAAAAGTGCTAAATATTGAATATATTGTCTTTCCCAGACGCCAGCTGCATATTTAACTGCGAATCTTTTCTAATTATATGATATTATCAAAGTGCTAAATATTGAATATATTGTCTTTCCCAGACGCCAGCTACATATTTAACTGCGAATCTTTTCTAATTATATGATATTATAAAGGTGCTAAATATTGAATATATTGTCTTTTCCCAGATGCCAGATAGATACTTAACTACGAATCTCTTCTAATTAGATGATATTATCAAAGTGCTAAATATTCAATATATTGTCTGCTCTCAAACGTCACCTGCATATTTAAATGCGAATATATTCTAATTAGATGATATTATAAAGGTGCTAAATATTGAATATATTGTCCTTTCTCCGACACGGTGTTACAGATATTTTAATGCGAATCTCTTCTAATTATAGTAGATTATAAAAGTGCTAAATATTGAATATATTGTCTTTTCTCTGAAAAGACTCTTGTGGATATTTAACTGCGAATCTCTTCTATTTAGTATAGATTATAAAAGTGCTAAATATTGAATATATTGTCTTTCCCAGACTCCAGCTACATATTTAAGTGCGAATCTTTTCTAATTATATGATATTATAAAGGTGCTAAATATTGAATATATTGTCTTTTCCCAGACGCCAGATAGATATTTAACTGCGAATCTTTTCTAATTATATGATATTATCAAAGTGCTAAATATTCAATATATTGTCTGCTCTCAAACGTCACCTATATATTAAAATGCGAATATATTCTAATTAGATGATAATATAGAGGTGCTATATATTGAATATATTGTCCCTTCTCCGACACGGTGTTACAGATATTTTGATGCGAATCTCTTCTAATTATAGTAGATTATAAAAGTGCTAAATATCGAATATATCGTCTTTTCTCCGAAAAGGGTCTTGTGGATATTTAACTGCGAATCTCTTCTATTTAGTAAAGATTATAAAAGTGCTAAATATTGAATATATTGTCTTTTCCCAGATGCCAGCTACATATTTAAGTGCGAATCTTTTCTAATTATATGATATTATAAAGGTGCTAAATATTGAATATATTGTCTTTTCTCAGACGCCAGATAGATACTTAACTGCGAATCTCTTCTAATTAGATGATATTATCAAATTGCTAAATATTCAATATATTGTCTGTTCTCAGACGTCAGCTACATATTTGTGTGCGAATCTATTCTAATTAGATAATATTATAAAGGTGCTAAATATCGAATATATTGTCCTTTCTCCGACACGGTGTTACAGATATTTTAATGCGAATCTCTTCTAATTATAGTAGATTATAAAAGTGCTAAATATTGAATATATTGTCTTTTCTCTGAAAAGACTTGTGGATATTTAACTGCGAATCTCTTGTATTTAGTATAGATTATAAAAAGTGCTAAATATTGAATATATTGTCTTTCCCAGACGCCAGCTACATATTTAAGTGCGAATGTTTTCTAATTATATGATATTATAAAGGTGCTAAATATTGAATATATTGTCTTTTCTCAGACGCCAGATAGATACTTAACTGCGAATCTCTTCTAATTAGATGATATTATCAAAGTGCTAGATATTCAATATATTGTCTGTTCTCAGACGTCAGCTACATATTTATGTGCGAATCTATTCTAATTAGATAATATTATAAAGGTGCTAAATATTGAATATATTGTCCTTTCTCCGACACGGTGTTACAGATATTTTAATGCGAATATATTCTAATTAGACAAGATTATAAAAGTGCTAAATATTAAATATAGATGATATTAAAGTAACCCACTTTTCTGCCTACTGCGGAGTTTAGCAAAAATATCTGCACAATATTGCCAAGTATGCTATATAGCACCATGTTAAAGCATAGGAAATTTGAAAAGTATCTAAAAAAAGCCAATCCTGCACCTAACGGAGCGGACGTCAGCGAAAGCACACCGTGAGTACCCCAATTCGATTGGCTGATTGTTCGACCGCCGATTGGTTCTTTTTCTCGACCGCTGATTGGCTCTTTTTCTCGACCGCTGATTGGTCCAAGATACTTAACTGCGAATCTCTTCTAATTAGATGATATTATCAAAGTGCTAAATATTCAATATATTGTCTCTTCTCAGACGTCAGCTACATATTTGTGTGCGAATCTATTCTAATTAGATAATATTATAAAGGTGCTAAATATCGAATATATTCTCCTTTCTCCGACACGGTGTTACAGATATTTTAATGCGAATCTCTTCTAATTATAGTAGATTATAAAAGTGCTAAATATTGAATATATTGTCTTTTCTCTGAAAAGACTCTTGTGGATATTTAACTGCGAATCTCTTCTATTTAGTATAGATTATAAAAAGTGCTAAATATTGAATATATTGTCTTTCCCAGACGCCAGCTACATATTTAAGTGCGAATCTTTTCTAATTATATGATATTATTAAGGTGCTAAATATTGAATATATTGTCTTTTCTCAGACGCCAGATGATACTTAACTGCGAATCTCTCCTAATTAGATGATATTATCAAAGTGCTAAATATTCAATATATTGTCTGTTCTCAGACGTCAGCTACATATTTATGTGCGAATCTATTCTAATTAGATATATTATAAAGGTGCTAAATATTGAATATATTGTCCTTTCTCCGACACGGTGTTACAGATATTTTAATACGAATATATTCTAATTAGACAAGATTATAAAAGTGCTAAATATTAAATATAGATGATATTAAAGTAACCCACTTTTCTGCCTACTGCGGAGTTTAGCAAAAATATCTGCACAATATTGCCAAGTTTGCTATATAGCACCATGTTAAAGCATAGGAAATTTGAAAAGTATCTAAAAAAAAGCCAATCCTGCACCTAACTCCCTGTACACTAAGTTATGAATACATACTTAGTTTACTAATGACTACGCCACAGACGGTCGTCATCGTCCACAAGACGGTATACATTACCGTATACTGTTCGGACAGTATATATTACCGTATACTGTTAAGATACTACATAAATTGTAGATTTTCTGGTATTGTTAAACGATGCCAGGCAGAAAATTCTCTGCAAAGGCGAAAAAACTCTAGTCGTTAATTCGACACATTTGACACACATGGCCAAAGCCCGTCAAATCAGACAAACTAAAGAATTTGTCACCGCCAATGGGTGTATCTGTAATCGGATCCAACCTTGACCGCTGTCAATTGATAACACTTTGACATGATAACAGTAAGAGCATACTGTTTATGGTAAACGCGCACTGAGTTCTGGGTTAAAACCCTGTGTTTGCTTCGCATTGAGGGCAACAGCTTTGATGTACCTGGTAGCTACACAGGACATATACATGTACAAACAGCCATACTTTGTTTCACCAGGAAACTATATCATAAATTTCCCTTGATATTATTATAATAATAATATGAGGTCGACAAATGAGGGGCGCTAATTGTGCCGATCATACGCATTTAGTCCAGCTAGAGCTGAACAGATGTAGAATTCTAACACACATATGAATTATTGGCGGACAGCCGCTGTGTTATTGCGTCCAGTTGGACGTTTAGAATTCCAACATATCGCTCGAGATTTGCGATACCACTCTAAACAGAGATATATTCCTCTGCTGTCTTAGACCTCGTTGTCGACTCTATAATAGGTACAAACGTACCGCAAGAGTGTTTTGATACGTGGCAAAGTACTACGCTTGCCTCGCAGATCAAAATTTATGAACGATGCGAAGCGATACCATTACACGGTATCTGTGCTGTTCGTGTACAACAGTGTACATACACACTTACGGATCTAGTATCCGAGTTATCAAACTCTACACTGCGTATCTGATATAACTTCAGTTTGGAAACCCACGATTACGGGTTAACTGGGAATAAATTCAGAAACAGACATACTGAGGGATACCCGCATAGCGGAACGATTCTCCTATTACAATGAAGTAAACTATGCTAGTCACAAGTTACTTCTTGGAGAATGATGGCTAGTAATTCCTATATGGGAATTGACTGAACTTTTGTGGTGTATATAAACATATGCCATCAGTAAAATACTGAGAAGATCTGATCATGTTGATGACATGTTATGATCTGCGTTGAGACTCCCTGACGAGGGTTAATCGCTAATTCGTATATTATGAATTAACAAAACAAACCGAAACTCTGTTTCTGTAAATATATTTCTACAGAATTTACCCGCAGTTTGATAACTAAGGGCAGGTGTCGGAGTCTGAGCTACAACCATTAATGTACAGGTGTGGCTTACCGGATAGTTTATATTATTATTGGCTCGCACGTTGTACCACGAGTAAGGGTATTGGATATCCACGAGGCCACATTCCCATCGTCCAGGTAAATGCAACGGTTGCGGTAACTGGGGGGCGTACTTGGCCACGGTGTTGTCAAGAAACACATCCAGCGAACTGTTACTGGGTAGGGTGAGGTAAAACATGGCGACTGAGCTGTCCTGCTGCTGCTGTTGGTTTTAATAGGTGTTCCAGGCCTTGAGCGGTTGTGTCCGGCGTCGTGTTCGTCGCGTTGACTTGCTACGTGTCACGGCTCTGGAGATGTGGGGTGTCCTGATCGAGGGTGGTTTTTTAAAGGCCTGAAAAGAAGGTGCCCGTTGTTGTGGTGGTGTTTTGGGGGGTGACTCCGGTTCCCATTCGGATTCCCAAGAAGGTAGTGGGCCACTCGGCGATTGCTGGGTTCGCTGCATAAAGGCCCAGCGGTGGGGTTTCCCCACCAATTCCTGTGGTACATGCATGTCTTTCAAGCCTTGAGCGAAGACCTCCCATCCTCGAGGATCCGTGTGCGACCTGCGTTTACGCATCAGGTCATTCACTAAATTCGTCATGTGGGTCCCGGGGACCACCTGATTCTGTACCAGGAGTTCGCCTTTATCATTCCAAGTCATGTTAGGATTCTGTTTCATCCGTTGTAATACCAGGCCAGCTTGTTTCTTGAACGAGGCAGGTACACTCTTCAGGACTTCGTCTTCCACCCACTGTGGGGCTGTGGGTGGTACCCTGGTAATGGCGGCTGTTGGAGCGGTGCTGAGGTCGGCGGTGTGTCACGTGGTGGTGGTGGTGGTGGTGGGGTAGAGAGGGTTTTGTATTGGTCCATGAACGTCATGTACCGTTGAAGCATCTCATTGTAACGTTGTACTTTCTCACTGTCGCTTAACCCCGGTCTCTGTAAGATCTGTTGCATCTCTCCATCGAGGGTGTTTATGGTCTTCACCGGAGGTGGAACAGGGTAGGGCGATTGGAGGTTTTGAAGGAACCGTGGTTCTACGAGGACCATTTTTTTCGTGTGGTTCATTGTCGGCCGAAGAGTCCACCCAATACTGGACCCAACACGGAAGCGGCCAACGGCGCTAAGATGGCCCCGAGAAAGCCGCCTTTCTGTAACACCTTTTTCTTTTGTGTTTGAGGGACCCGCTTCTGGACTAGGGTTCGGAGACCTGTCTTATGCTTGGCCAACTTGGTCTTCTGAGCCGGAGTCAGTGGTACGTTGCCTTTTAACAGGTTGTGCCCGATCTCGCACAGACAGCGTACAAGGTCAGGGTCCGCACCGCGTACAATGGTTCGGACCAACTCGGGTGGGGCCGTCTTCAATACACAGAGCGTGGGAGCGTGCTTCCGTACTCGCGCAGACATCATGTACAACTAATGGCAGAACCCACAACTCTGCCCTTTTTATCTACCTCAGAGAACAGAGACAAAGTCAGCCATGATGTGGTATTCATTCTTTTTATTATCCCCATAATCAAACACACACTCCAGCTGGGGGAGCCACTGTGAGTGTGTTTACATTATTTTTGCATGTACACGTGGTGGGCCTCTCCGGCAAAGATGCCGGTCCGTAGTCGAAGGTGGTCGGGGTGGCTTGCTTGAGGTCGAAGAGCATATACCCGTGCTGAGGTGTTGTGCATCTTTAAAGGCTTCCAACGCAAACGGTGAGCGGCCGGGATACATCTGTCTCGCCAGGTGCAGCAGTTGAGTGGTATCTCTCGGGTTTTTGAAGACCACCAGGTAGTGGGCATTTAAGCTGATGTTCCGATGTTCTTTTGTTTTACTGAACAGATTCTGCACAATGTAGATGATGCTGAGCCGTCGATGATGGCTGCCTTTGGTAAAGAGTTGGGTGACCCGCGCATCCGTCTCCGCCATGAGATCATCCAGAACCACCACGGTGTCGGGTTCCAAATCGGCCAGGTTGGGTAGGCCTTCCACGAACGTGATGTGGGGCATTGCTGCATACGCTGCCTGCCATTCTCCGTAACACCACACGGCTCGAGCAATGGGTGGGGTGATCATGCTGTCGGCATGTTGAAGGAGCTTCCGGACGAAGTGCGTTTTCCCGGAACCCGTCGGTCCTGCGATGACGCAAGTGAAGGGATACTGCCGCCGAGGGTCCATGGTTCGAGGTGTATCCGCTGTCGTGGTAACCCGCTCTTGTAAATTTTGTACGAGTGAACTGGAGTGGTGGTGGTGGGTACAACGTCGGTCGTCGTTGTCTGTTTACTGCGAGGGATGATGGTGGTGGGTACAACGTCGGTCGTCGTTGTCTGTTCACTGTGAGGGATGAAATCCGGTGGGTTTTCAGACGTAGTGGGTGTACTTGGTGTAGATGTGGAGCTTGGTGTGGAGCTCGTTGTGGCTTGTACACTGGGTGGTGACGGAGTTGACTGGTGCAATCTGTAGACTGGTTTCACTGATGACTGGTGTACTCAGTTGGTTAAGTAGCGTGCTGACATAGGCTACGTCGTAAAACACACCTCCGTACAACACATTCAGCAGGGTTAGCACTATCACCACAAAGCCCACTTGCGCTTTGCGCGTTTTGGGAGACGCTGTGTTCAGAGGCAGCTGATGTTTGTCCATAGCACCGTGGTCGAACGTGGAATGAAGGATGACGGTAGTGGTGTCTGGCTTTATAGTCGTTTCACCTGGTTGGCAGCGACCCAGGAATTGAAGGAACTGGGACAGCCTTGCCATTTGACGAAATGAAACAGTTTACCACGCCGACGTTCCGTTTTCAAAATCTGCTCCACCGTGTAGTAATCTTGCTGTGTTTTTACGACAGCCTGTAATTCCGTCTCGTAAAACGTCCCTAGCAACGGTTCCCCTTGAAGATCTTCCAGGTCATAGACTCGCTGTTGTCGGGGTAGGCGCCGTTTAATCAGGAAGTGCTCATCGCTCCAGTTGGGCAAGTAACTTTTCTCGAACTTGCCCTTGACTTTACTGATCCGTACAGGGTCCCCGACCTTGAACATCTCTTTCGGTGCTCGTTGCGATGGTCTGGGGTACAAGACACGCCGGACTTGGGCTTCATTGCGTTGGGTCACGGTAATGGGGGCTCTCTCTATACTCCGATGATAGGCTCGATTGTAACCACTCACAAGTTTCAGGAGAACATCGATGTACCGCCTTGTATTCTTATAGGTGAAATATTTATACATGCGGCCTTTGAATGTCCTGTTGAACCTTTCCACCACGGAAGCCTTGGTCTCGTTGTACGTATGGAAGAAAAACACCCTCTGGGCTTTCAGAAACTGTTGGAACGGTCTGTTGAGGAATTCCGTGCCTTCGTCGGTTTGCAAATACGAAGGTTTGCGCCCGGTCTTGAAGATGTCCTTGAACGCCGCTATGAGATTCGCCCCCGTTTTCGTCCGGATGGGTATCACCCACGCATACATGGACAGGATATCGATGCACGTCAAGATATACCGATTCCCATCGTTGTGTTTGGCAAAGGCGCTCATATCGACCAAATCCGCTTGTCACTGGGCATCTAGTCCACCCACGATGACCCGATTCCGTAGAAAATGACGACGGACAGATCGATGTAATGTATAGGTGTCTTGTTTTCTTAACCAATCTCGGACTTGGGCACGTTGTATCCCCTGGGGTTTGGCCGCTCGATAGAGAGCCGACAATGCACTATAGGCCGCCGGACTGTCGGGACTGTAGTATAAGTTATCCAACACCTTCTCCCAGCGCTTCATGGTGACAAATGATGATGGATCCTGGCTCTATCGTTTATTTATAACGGGTATATCTTGGGCCGGAGTTTCTTTCTGATTTTCTTCGTTGGCTTCCACAGTGTCCATAGTAAATGACCAGTCCAACTCGTCTGATGACCGCTTGATAAGCACTTGATCCACATCTACCACGGCATCTTCCAATGCAGACCATAGATCAGGGTGAAGGGTAAAATGCACTGTACCCGCATCTAGCCGAGCCAATTGAGCAAAGAAAGGGCCGCGTCGGATGTACACATCGTGACACAAGTGGATGAGGTCGCCGTTCAGTTCACCAGACAACACCCGTTTGAATTTGGTCCAGCCCTCCCGGGACAGACGAATGTGAGCCGGGCACGGTTGTGTAGGGTCCGCATCACAGATGTCTCCCACCTCCTCCATGATATCGACCTTATCCACATACACGTGCAGGAAAACCTCGGGGGTCAAGCTGAGATACGCCAGTATTATATGCTCCGTCATGGTCAGTACGTGAATGGTACCAGATTTGACTGTCTCTCGTATTTATAGGGAGAACCCCGTGAGATCAAAGGATCGGGCGGTCATGTCACTGGGCTGACTGAGTCTAGCCGGGTAATCAATGGCATCGTCGTCTGGTTCATGGCTAGACATTTGTTCATTGGGTTCTGCCGCCGCTTCTCTCAGGGCACCAGCCCACTCCAACTCGTCTGATGACCGCTCGTCCGGTGTAAACAGCTGGTCCACGATGGGCACCACTTTCTCGAAGGCTGTCCACAGATCGGGGTCTAGGGTGAAGCCTCGCGTAGGGTCTTGGTAGCGGCCCAGGCGTGGGAAGAAGGGCCCACGGTGTACGTAGATGGCATTGTCTATGTGGATGAGGTGTCCGTCGAGCTCGCCGCTCAACACCCGTTTAAATTTGGTCCAGCCGTCACGGTGTAGCGTAACCGTATTCGATACGGTCTCAGCGCGCGACCAGCAAACATCTCCACGGTCTTCCACGAGGGTGACTTTATCTTCATAGACGTGTAACCCCACCCGGGGTGTAAGGGGAAGGATGGCTCGTAGAACTGGTGACATGCTTGATCCAATGACGAACGGTGAATGACACACACTCTGTCTGACCCTCGTATTTATGGTGAGGTCCCACTGTCAATGCCACAGCGCCAGGGTCAATAGGGCACAGACTATTGTGAGGCCAACCAGCCGTCGCTGATTCCGGCGTGAGCGCTCGTGGTCCATAGCCCTAGCATCAAGGATGGCTGTCATAGTCCAGTAGTGGTGAGTGATGGCACACCTCTCCATCGAGTGCACTCTGTCGAGGACCGCTTCTGTGAACTCGTTCAGGATCTGGCGTCGCCCCTCGTTGTCGTCGCCATCTGAAAACATGGACCGAACCACTGCTCGGTAACCCGTGAGTGAATTAACCACGGTCGCATGCTGTAAAATGCGAGTCGCATAGTGACGGGTGTCCGTCATGGCTCTGCAACCATAGGAATGAAGGTGTGGGATCCAGAGAGACGTGTTTTACAGACCATGTCACACATGCGCGCCTAGACGTCGGGTGTAGTCCGTGATACGTACTATTCTGATGGGTTAGTTCAAAAAAGAGAGCAACAACAACACAGATCAATCCTTTTATTATGCGTGAATCGGATGTAACCTGTGAACATGATAGGAATGCATGTAATAACCTGTTTGTGGGGTTTTTCCACAATGTCGTTCACCTTCGTGTCTTTTCGGGTACGTCCGTGTCCTTTCCGTAAAGTCCGTGTCTTTTCGGTGAAGTTCGTGTCTTTTCGTTGACGTCCGTGTCTTTTCGGTAAAGTCCCTGTCTTTTCGGTAACGTCCGGATCTTTTCGGGTATGTATGAGGGTATTGAGGGGGACGACTGTATGTGACGAGTTGTATGTGCTTTTCTCGGTGACGTCCGTGTCTATCATCCGGGCACCTCACGTCTGCGCCTGCATTGGGGTATTATGAGGGTCTTCATGCGCGCGCGCGCTGCGGATTCACCCACGCACTTCCGGACAACCCGCGCGCGCTGCGGCATCAGATCACCCCCGCGCGCGCGCGCTGTGGCCGGGGCGGGCCGGGCCGGCCCGGACCGGGAAAAAACCCCGGAGGTTGAACATCCGGACGTCTAAGAGAACATTGGAACTCTTCTGGGTTTGGAGGTGAAACCCGGAAGTGACGTCACAACCCACGTGACCTGCGCAGCACAATGGAAACGACACCCTAGTCTAGCCCCCTCACATAGGCTTCACATGGATACCTCACTCTATCCCATCGGCCCACTAGTGGCCCACCTGGACCCCAAAACGTCTATTTCCATACACTTTGCCCACTGCGCATGCGCAGAGTGACGATATTTCAACCCCGCACTCACCCCATCAGATGCCCCCTCACATAGGCTTCACATTGATACCTCACTCGATCCAATCGGCCCACTAGTGGCTCCCCTAGATCCCAAAACGTCTATTTCCATACACTTTGTCTATTGCGCATGCGCAGAATGACGATATTTCTACCCCACATCCATCCCATCGGTTGCCCCCTCACATAGGCTTCACATTGATACCTCACTCGACCCCATCGGACCATTAGTGGCCCACCTAGATCCCAAAACGTCCACCCCGTATGGACCTATACACCCATAGCCATGCAGTATAGGCCTATGGGCCTACCCAGGCCTCGGTGACTTTTTCCAAAAATTTCACCGTTTCGCTCCGGGACCCTTCCCATCGTGCTCTAAATGACGAGACGTGAAAAACAAATCCAAGCAACCCATATCACAATGAACGTGTGTGAATTTCCCAGGTTGGACCTATACCCCCCATGGCCAGCCTATGGGCCTATATACAGACCTCGGTGACTTTTCCCCAAAATTTCACCGATTCGCTCCGGGACCCTTCCCATTGTCATTTTCTTGGCGAGACGAGAAAAACGCGACCCCACAAGCCATAGTAAAGCCCACGAAAAAAAAATTGACCATCCCCATACCCCATACAGGCATTTTCCCTTATATTGTATAATACAGACCCCTATTGTAGGGGTAAAGTCCGTGTTCCGCTTTTTATAGTTTCGGGAAAAAATCCTAATTTTACATGCACCCACCCCATTGACTTGATAGGCAGGCCCCGATAAGCCCGGGGACCGATATTAGCCCTTTTGACTAGGGTTGATAGGGTTTTCCCCTATTTTAGGGGTAAAGTCCGTGTTCCGCGTTTTATAGTTTCGGAAAAAAAATCCTAATTTTACATGCACCCACCCCATTGACTTGATAGGCAGGCCCCGATAAGGCCGGAGACCGATATTAGCCCTTTTGGCTAGAGTTGATAGGGGTTTCCCCTAGTTTAGGGGTAAAGTCCGTGTTCCGCTTTTTATAGTTTCGGGAAAAAATCCTAATTTTACATGCACCCACCCATGACTGAATGGCCCTAGAGGAGCGCTTCACTTTGATACCTCACTCGACCCATTCGGTCCACTAGGGACCCACCCCTGTCACAAAACGTCTATTCCCATACTCTTTTTAGGCATTCCCCGTATACATTAACATTGGAAGTCACTTGGTTGACATGGGACTACGTTCTGTCCGCGGAGGAATACGAAGGTTAAAGGTTGCCGGAACTACTTTTGACCTCCACGTGACCCTGAGCTGGTTGCGCCCCCTGGCGCCACAGACGCCACAGAGGTGAAAGGCGATGTGGCGTCCCCTATACCTTTAACCTGGAAACAGCGCCCCCTGGTGGATGCAAGAGTTACCTCCCCCGGCAAAACTGACCTCGAAATCAGTAGACCCTACTACTGTTGGCGTATATAACACAATGCTATTCTTTGGATAACAACTTCTATATTGCTGTGGAGCTGACGTTTCGTTGGAGATACTTCCAACTTTTTTCAAAGCTGATGAAAAACTTAATGAAAACAAATTACTACATACGGCTACCGCAATAAGCTAATGAAGCTCATTAGCTTTGAAAAAGATATAAGTATCTCCAACAAAAGTTACATGTACGTCAGCTCCACAGCAATAAAGAAGTAGTTGTGTTCTAACATAGGCGTTCACAACTTTACTACGCAATATTAGAGTTGTTCAATAATGCGTTCTGCATTTGAATACCTGCGTTAATGGTTCGAATGCTAATGTGAAATTGAACACGAGAGTAGTAGTATAAGAGCATTACAGAGCCCCTTTTGACGAGTGCGCAGGTGTTTCTGCGCAGATGACGTCACTTCCGGGGGAGGATTGAGGAGGGGGATTCCCCAGTGGCAGTTTCCCCATGACGATCACGTGATCAAGGCATGTCTAGACTTGTTCTGGGTTGTACAGTTCTGCCATACGGAG